>JAODAL010040092.1:0-37298 GCA_025379985.1 Phyllomedusa bahiana
GGGCATCGCAGAAGTCCGTCATATGTTCCACCAGCCACGGTCAGGAAACCCCGCTCCTCGCTTTCGCGTAAAAAAGGTCCAGGACCTTTTAAAGCTGGACCATCATTGAGCAAGCTCTGATTCACCCAGCAAAGTCATATGCCGCCTTTGCCGTAAAGCAAAATTAGAGGCAAAAACCTTAGGTTTTTTAACCACCCCAACATGTCTAGTCCATCCCCAGCGAAGAATGAGTTGAAAGGGAGGCAACATTGGCCAAAAAAAGGCCAACGACCCCGGGGCCTCCCCCACTGTCACCCCCTCTGCCCCCGGGCTCCCCCCTCCTCCGCCACAAAAGCGTTCCTCAGGCCCATGCTCTCAGAGTCAGGCCCAGGGATCACCCCGCTTCAGCCTCCACCGTCGCCCGAGACCACCAGCACCACCAGAACCCATCCTACCCCTCCTTTTTTCCCCCCATTTGACGCCCCTACACCCTTTACAGCGGCCAGTCTAGCGCCACCTTCTGTCTTCCGGTTTGGGGCAGAAGAAACACTTTAAACCCAAACCTTTCCCCAAAGCAAAACCCTGAATGTCGGCTTTGCCAGGCTTTTGGCCTTAAAAATGTTGCCTTTGTCGGGTGACCAGAGGGTTCCGCCACATCAGGGCCCTTGCCCTGCCCCAATACCAATGTGAGCAGGCATTTCTTTGCCAGAAAAACCCTCCCTGCCCTGGCCAGCCCGTGTCATTTTAAAATTTTAAAAAGCGTTGTCTCACGGTCCGGAAAAAACCTCCGACCCCCGACAAGGGGCTATAAGCATGGCCAAGGCCCCCTATATCTCTGTGGGCAGCCACGGGTGAGCTGGGTGATGTCTCTGGGGGGGACGGGGCCCTTTGGCTCGGGGCCGCTTTCAAAACCGCAGGGATGGGCAGGGGTCTTTCCCCCAAGCCCCTGGTGGGATCACGTGCCCAGAAAACCGGGTGTGTTGAAATTAATTGTCTTTGGAACCCCACACAAAGGTCGGACGGGACGGCTCTAAACAACGGGGGGGGAAAAAGGCTGGCGGTGACAAAACCCTTTTCAGGCAAAGGGGGTGTGCATAACGGGCAAATCTGCTGGCCCCCCTTAAAACGGTAGGCTGGAGCCCATCCTTGCCTGGCACAGTCATGAAACCCTTGTCATCCAAAATTTCTAAAGACTCCCGGGGGCTGGACTGCCCGCTGAGGAAGGGCCCAAGTCTAAGTTCCACTTCCCCCATTCGCACCCTGCTTCATCCCGCCTGGTTGCTTTCAGCGTCAAAATCGGGCCCCCCCATCAACCGTCTCATTGTTGATGGCAACATGCTGGAATTCCACCCCACATGCTCGAGCGATTGTGGCAGCGCGCAATGCCATTACGCAGTCAAAAGTGAACATGCCTGACAAGCAGGGGTGGGGACCTCGGGGTGTTGAGCCACCGAGAGTGGGGGCAGGTGAAAAAACCCGCACCAACCCTTGCCAGTTTTGAAAAACCCACCAAAATGGCGTGCGGAAAATGCCCTTGAACGACAGTGGTGATTTGGGTTCGGGAACGACGTTGGACACTCTGAAACAACATCCCCCCAGCGAGGAGGGGGAGACACACACAGATGGGACAGGGAGCTTTTTCTCTGTAAAATCCACAAGGCCCCGACAGTTTCACAAATTTCATCGGTCTTTATTAGGCAGTGGTTGGGGGTCCAGGCTAGTGCAAGGCGGCGCATCAGCTCTGGGGTGCTCATCTCAGGAAAGTCAGGGCTGTGTTGAAGTGGCCGGGGGAAGGGGGAGGAGGAGGGGGTTTCCCTAGACCCCGACTTACCGATGTCCCGCCTTGGGAAAGAGGTTGGCGCAAATTTTTTGGGGGGGCAGGGGGGAAGTGGGGAAGATCAGTTTGCTATGCCCCTGACCAAAGGTTGGGGAAATCAAGGCTCCCCCTCTCACTAGGCGGGATGCTCCATTTCCCCCAACATGATCCCGCATTAAGCCAAAAAATGAACAACATTATGGATGGCCACCCTCCTGGATCCCGGTACAAAAAAAAACCACACTTTCCTTCCCCCCCCCCCAAATAGAAGTAAAATGCAGGAAAGGGGAGACCTTGCTATTGACAACGGGAGACACTGTTTTCTGCTTCCCCGTTCCTAAAAATTCACGGTGGAACAACGTCACGACGGACACATAGAGGCCAAGTAGCCGTGGGGAGAGCAGCGCGGGAAAGGGTGGCAAAGCCAAAATGGGTGACCTTGGAACTCTTTATTTCCCACCCACCAAGCAGCAATGCAGGGCACACATCCAACACACAAGACACTTAAGATCATAGTCACACTTCTGCGTTCCACCTTTTTTTGGGAAATGTGTTCCGGACCCAATAGACTTGGGGGTATCCAAAATGGATGAATGGTCCGAGCTGTCGCCAGCAAAAGGTGTTTCCTGCCCGCACCCAGCGTCATATCTGAGCAAAACCTTCAGCACAGCTGGAGGGTCTTTAAGCAAACGACCCCGGCTTTCCACAGATAATGGGGATCGTTTGGCTTCATCAAGATGAATCGGGCATGATTTTGATGAGTTTGGCCCCCAATTGCCGGGGTCCCGTTAGTTCCCGGGGTCTATTCACATTCCTCTTCAAACAGAAATGGCCTTTTGAAACTTTTTTTTTAAAATGATCATTTCTTACTGCAATTTTTATTCTCAGTTCCCAACAGTTCATTTTGCTGTTTTGCTGTGGGAGACTGTAAAAGACAGAAAGGTTTCATGACAACACCGTTTTTCCTTTACTCACTTTATTTTTAAAAATTTTTTTGCATTGTCAAGGGTTTTTTGGGTCAGTTGCTGTAGATACAGCTATAATTATGGCCTTTGGAACAGAAATGTGGTTTCTAAGGGCATTTTTTCCCCTCACAATTTTTAACTGAATCATTTTTAAATAATTTTTTGGGTCATGCTGCTTTAAAATTTTAAAGCAATATACAGGTCCTTTTCCAAAAAAAAATGTTTCTAACAGACATTTTTCTTAACAATTTCAAAAGTGGCTTAAGGGTCATGTTTTGAACTTTTGGGGGCATTTTGCTGTGACATGCACTATACTACGGCCCAAATTATATAAAAATGTTTTTTCTAACAACATTTGTTCTTCACAAATTGTCAAAGTGGCTATGGTATTTTTTTTGAATTTTTGTGGGCATTTTGGTGACATGCAGCTAAATACGGGGTCCTTTTTAAAAAAAAAATTTTTTCTAAAGACTTTTGTTCTTCAAAATTGAAGAGGGGCTAAGGGGGTGAGGGTGCTGTCAGAAACAGGAATGGGGTAGGACACTGTTAATGGACAAAATATTAAATTTATATTTTATGCAAAATGACTTGTTTTTTTGCAAGATCTTTAACATAGCTAACAATCCCTGTTTTTGAGCCCCACCCATTTATACAATATAAAAAAAAAAAAAAAAACATTTTCCAAAAAAAACCAAAAAAAATACAAAAACCAAAAAAAAAAACAAAAAAAAAACCCAAAAAAACAAAACAAAAAACCCAAAAAAAAACAAAAACAAATAAAAAACGGACAGAAACAAAGAACAAGAAAAATTTCCTCCAGCACTTTGAGTAAAATAGAAAAAATGCCAAAAAAAAAGGGGCACCGGGGTGGAACAGGAGCGTTAACCACCAGTTTTCCAAATGAAGCTCAATTGGGCCGCACTCATACGGGGGGCAAGCGCTACCCCGGGCTTTACTGTGTACTAGGAAGGGTGAGGTCTTACCTCCCAAAATTCTGTTCTGCATTCTGCTTCAGCCCGACGGTTTCGTTGCGCGTATAAGGGCATTTTTTTACCGTGTTAAAGTGCGGACGCCACCGGGGGTCTCACCGCACCCACGTAACCCGGGGCCCCGGGTGCTGAACCTGGTGTTAATAGATGACAGACGCTAGCCTGTCTTCACCGCACCCCCTGTAAGTCCCCGGGAGCTGGGCCTCCTGTTTAAAAGATGGCTGAAAAAGGGGCACTGATCCACCGTTTGGGGGGAATAAAAGAGCTTCAAATTTTTTCTAAAAAACAGATTTTTTAAAAAGGGGGATTTTTGAGGTTAAATAGTTCAAAAGGAGCCAGGGCATACCAATTTCACAATTTGAGGCTTAAAAAAATTTTTTGGGGCTGGAGTCACTATGGGGCCCCAATTTGATCTCCAGGGGGGTCTGTCCTAATCAATGAAGAAGGGTTTGGGGGAAAAATGAAACCTTTAATTTTTGGCTGAATCAGTCTCAGAAGCCAGGAGGGCCCAAATTCTTCCAAATAAGAAGTGTTTGGGATGGTTAGGACATTTTATTACTTATGGGGTGTGCGGGGAAAAATAACACCTCTACACGTAAAAAAATACTGCAGGGAGGGGTGATGTTTATGTTTTTTCCACTTTAAAAAAAAAACAAATGGAATAATGTAAAAACATAAATAAAACTTCCCTAAATAAATCATAAAAAAATTTTATTACCAAAAAAATACTAAAATAGAGCACTTTAAAAAAATAGCATAGTGCCATTTGTGATCGTGGGTCAAAAAAGGTTTTTTGGGGCATCGTGGGGCCCCGGACAGGGATAGTCTATGTCCAGTGAAAATAAAATGGGGTTGAAAGACTCCTTTTTTTTGGCACTTTTTTAAAATTTGGGGGTCAGCGGTTTGGGGTCATGCTGTGGCCCAGCAGGTAAGTCAATGTCCAGGAAACAAAAAGGTGGTTGAAAGACCCTATTTCCGGGACTTTTTTTTAACTGTGGGTCAGACAGGTTTAATGGTCATTCTGCGGGGGCAGGACAGGGGTAAGTTAAAGTCGTTCAACTAAAATGGTGGTTCAAAGACTCCTTTTTCCCGGCACCTTTTAATTTGGGGGCAGAAGGTTTAATGGTCTACTGCGGTCCAGGGCGGTAAGTCAAATGTCCGTTCAACTAAAATGGTGGTTCAAAAAACCCTTTTTTTTCACTTTTAAATCTGTGGGTCAACAGGGGTTTAATGGTTTACGTAGTCATAACAGGTATATCAATGTCCAGTTCATCTAAAATGGTGTTGAAAGACTCCTTTTCCCAGTACTTTTTAAACTGTGGTTTACACGGGTTTTAAAGGGCATACTGCGGTACTGGACGTTTAGTTAAGTCCAGTTCAACTAAAAGGTGGTTTAAAGACTCTTTTTCCCCGGCACTTTTTAATCTGGGGGGATGTAGGGTTTGGGGGGTCATACTCTTCCAGGACAGGGGTATTCAAGTCCATTCAAGTAAAAGATGGGGTTTTTAAATCATACTGCCTTTGGGACTTTTTAATTTGTGGGGGCATGCAGGTTTAAGGGGCATGCTGTGGTGGGGGAAAACAGGGGTAGTGAATGGTCTGGGATTTTTTTTCTGTGGCTTTTTTTAACCAATTTCTTGCCTAAGAGTAGCAGATCCCTTTTACTGTTGTGGATGTTTTAAACCACTTCTCCATCCCCGTTTGGGGGAAGAAAGAAAGGGTTTTTTCCTCCCCCAAAGACTTTAATTTCATTTCGGCATAATTATTACGACTTTTCAAAATTTTTTTATTGATAAAATTGCCGATATTGATATCGGACCCGAGATTGATATCAATGTAAAAGTCATCACACTAAATACCCCTATCTATGTCCCGTTTTCTTTTGGCCTACATGCTTGTGGGTCTCTCATCCTCATCTGACCTGCTTTCTGTCCACCATCCTTCTTCATGTGTCATTATTCCCTTGTTACCATATCTTCCACTCATTTCTGGTGATACTGCAAATATACCCTATTTAACAGTTCTAACCCGTTTCTCCATACTAAAATAATTTGATATGGACTTAATGAAATGTAAAGACTGGTGATGACAATTTCAAGAAATATTTTAATCTTCATTGCTCAACAGTTAAAGCAGTTTTTGTCACTATATCATGCTACTAGTACACTGTTCTACAAAATAGCCAAGGCACTTAAAAAAAACCTTTCTTTTGCAAAAAAAAAACCAAAAAAAAAATTAGCAAAGATATAGCAAGAAAAAGCTTGAACACATTTTCCCGAAGGGCATAACTAAACAATTAGTGGGCAGTGTCCAGATCTTTGTTTTCATTTATTCAGAAAAATCTGCTGCCACAAGACATCCTTAGGCTATGTTCACACGGCTTAAAATGGGACGTATTTCAGTCCGTGATTACGCACCGTAGTGCACGAATTACGGCTGGAATATGTCCCAGTCATTACGGTAATCCACAGTTCTCATAGAGAACTATGGATTACATCTCCTCTCCATGCTCGGCGAATCCGCCGCAGGGGGAGATCAGTGACAGGTAATTTTCTAGCGGCGTATACGCGCCGCTAGTAATGATAGTCTATGGGCCGGCGAGGTGCCGGCCCCCCGCTCCCGCTTCCGTCCACACGGCGTAATTGCGGTGCGTAATTACGCCCCGCAAATAAGCTGTGTGAGCCCAGTCTCTCACACTGTTCTCGTGTGATAATAGTCTAATCTTCTTCCAGTCTCTACCACAGTTTGGTGTCGGTAGTGAGTTTCTTGGCCATAACTTGCTGCTAAGCATTTTCCAGGACTCTGGACTTGCAATTTCATTATTTCAATGTTTTCAAGGAACTGCTTTACACACTTTGCTTTGTGACCGGGGGTATTGTCCTGCATGAAACTTGTTGGCTGATAGGGTTCGGTAGATTCGCTGGACCACCGCAAGCGATGATAGTTAAGCCACGCCAGGTAGTGGAGTCAAAGTAGCCCCTGGTATTCACCAGAGCCCGCCGCAAAGCGGGATGGACTTTCTGCGGCGTGAGGCTACCAGGTCGCTACCCCTGACGTGACTTGCTTGCGATGGCGGCCGTGTAATGCGTGGTACAGAATCAGAATCCAGAGGCGTAGTCGGGGACAGGCAGGAGGTCAGGGCAGGTGGCAGAGGTTCGTGGTTCAGAGACGGGCAGAAGGTCAGGGCAGGCGGCAAACAGGCAAGGTCAGGAAACGTAGTGGAATGGACTGGTACACGGGTAATCAGGCAGGACTTTCAACACTCTCAAGACTAGGCAACGCACACCAACAATCTGGCAGAGAATGCAGGGGGCGTATACCTTATATAGGACCAGCGGCCATCAATTATTAATTACCGGTGCACTGGCGCTTTAAATCCAGACCAGCCGTCGCGCGCACCCTTAGCAGCGGGTACGCGCACGGCAGCCGGAACAAGCAGGAGCAGCGTGCACAGGAGCATGGACGGGTAAGTGAGCAGGCGTCGGGACCCGGGCAGCAGTGGGATTGTCGCGGGCGGCTGCGCCACCCGCGCCGGACCCCCTGAGAGCAGGGGGGTGGTCGCGGGGGCGACGGCACCTGCGCAAGCCCCCATGACAGTACCCCCCCCCCCCTTTAAGTCTCCCCCTCTTTTTACGAAATTTAGAGAGGAGGTCAGGAGACAGATTAGCCTCAGGTTTCCACGAACGCTCCTCCGGCCCGAACTCCTTCCAGTCAATCAAAATTAACCACTTCCCCCTCACTGTTTTCTCCGCCAGCCCCTCCTTGACCTCAAAGATGTTATCAGAGTCGGCCACAGGAGAAGGCGAGACAGAACCACGGGAGAAGCGATTCAGCACCACAGGTTTGAGGAGAAAAACATGGAAGGCGTTCAGGATACACAGAGTGGGAGGCAAGCGGAGCTTGTAGGACACCGGGTTTAGTTGCTGAAGTACCACAAAAGGGCCCAAATATTTTGGGCCTAACTTATAACTGGGCACCTTGAAACGAATATATTTGGCGGACAACCAAACCTTATTACCTTGCTTAAATAGGGGCGGATGTCTACGGTACCTGTCGGCCTGGGCCTTGGTGCGAGCGGAGGCCCATAGAAGGGCCTGTTGTGTGGCTTGCCAGAGTGCCTTGATGTCACGCACCTGGGCATCCACAGCAGGAACATGACACGAGGTGGCCAGAGGGAGAGGCAGGCGGGGAAGTAGCTCAAACACGACAAAAAAAGGAGAGGCTTCAGCGGATTCTGAGTCTAAAGAATTATATGAAAATTCCGCCCAGGGAAGGAGGTCGGACCAATTATCTTGACGGGCAGATACAAAATGTCATAGGTAGGTACCTAAAACTTGGTTAACCCTATATACATTCCCGTTGGTTTGAGGGTGGTAAGCAGACGAGAAGTCAGTCTAGCTGAATCCGTAACTGACCACATATAGCCCGCCAGAATCTCAAAACAAACTGGACCCCCCTATTCGAGACGACATGCAATGGAAGACCGTGTAACCGGAAAATGTGGTCGAAAAAATGCTGGGCCAGCTGAGGAGCAGAGGGTAACCCGGGCAGGGGAACAAAGTGAGCCATATTCGAGAATGTATCGGTCACTACCCAAATGACCGTGTTACCAGAGGATCCCGGGAGGTCTGTAACAAAGTCCATGGCTATATGGGACCAAGGTCTTTCTGGCACCGGGAGAGGCTGAAGCAGACCCGCGGATCTGAGACGAGGGACTTTGTTACGGGCACAGGAGGTACAGGCCAGGACAAAGTCTCTAATGTCTTGAGCAAGAGTGGGCCACCAATAGTAGTGAGAGATTAATTGTAAAGACTTGTGCCCCCAGGATGGCCCGCTGTTCGAGAGGAATGTCCCCACTTAAGGATTCGAGGCTGCATGTCAGGGAGGACATAGGTCTTCCCAAGGGATAGATGTTGAAGATCCACGGGGGCCGCCGTGAGGAGACGTTCAGGAGGAATTATGTGCTGCAGAGGTGGCTCTAGGCCCACAGTGTCCGAGGATCTAGAGAGGGCATCTATCCTGACGTTCTTTTCGGCTGGACGAAAGTGAAGGAAATTAAAGCGGGCGAAGAAGAGCGACCACCGGGCTTGTCGAGGATTCAATCGCTGAGCAGACTGGAGATAAAGGAGATTTTTGTGATCGGTGAAGATCTCAATGGGATGGCGAGCCCCCTCCAGCAAGTGTTGCCATTCTTCTAGGGCTAACTTTATGGCCAGTAGTTCACGATCACCGATCGTGTAATTTCGTTCGGCAGGAGTGAAGGTCTTGGAAAAGAAGCCGCAAGTACGCAATCTCCCAGTGGAGGACTTTTGAAGGAGGACAGCGTTGGCACCTACTGAGGATGCGTCCACTTCTAGGACAAATGGACGCTGCGGGCGCCGGCGAGACAGAACAGGAGCTGAAGGGGAATGTTGCTTTAAGACGATCAAAGGCTTCTTGGGTTTCAGGAGGCCAGGATTTGGGGTTAGCATTCTTCTTTGTAAAGGCCACCAGTGGGGCCACCAGCATGGAGAATTGCGGGACGAACTGCCTGTAATAGTTTGCGAACCCCAAAAAGCACTGGATGGATCGGAGACCCACCGGTCGGGGCCACTGCAAGAGCGCTGAAAGCTTAGAGGGATCCATCTGGAGACCTTGTTCCGAAACGATGTACCCTAGAAAGGGCAACGAGATGCGTTCAAACAAGCATTTCTCTAGTTTGGCATATAACTGGTGAGTACGGAGACGTCTGAGCACCTGGCGGACGTGGTGGAGGTGAGTCTTTAGATCTGGAAAGAAGATTAAAATGTCATCCAGGTAGACAATTACACAGACATAGAGAAGATCTCATTGACGAAGTTCTCGAACACCGCCGGAGCATTGCAGAGGCCAAACGGCATGACGAGATATTCGAAGTGGCCATCTCGGGTATTAAAAGGCCGTCTTCCATTCGTCGCCTTCCTGGATACGAATCAAGTTGTATGCACCGTGTAAATCCAACTTGGAAAAAATGTTTGCGCCACGCAGGCGATCAAACAGCTCCAAGATCACAGGCAGAGGGTATCGATTCTTTATGGTGATTTTATTGAGTCCCCGATAATCGATACAGGGCCGGAGCGTTCCATCTTTCTTTTCGACAAAGAAGAAACCGGCCCCCGCAGGCGAAGAAGACTTGTGTATAAATCCCTTACAGAGGTTCTCCTGAACATACTCCGACATCACCTTGGTCTCCGGGACAGAAAGAGGGTAGAATCTACCTCGGGGAAGAGTACTACAGGGTTGCAGGTCAATAGGGACAGTCAAAACGGCCGGTGCGGAAAGAGTTTCGGCTGTCTTTCAGAAAAGACGTCGGCTAGATCCTGGTAAGGAGTGGGCAGACCAACGGATAATCTCGTCCGTGTTCCAGTCCAAGGTCGGAGCATGGTCTTGCAACCAAGGAAGGCCCAGGAGGATTTCTGAAGAGGAGCGAGACAGAACAAGAAGTTTCAGAGTCTCCTTGTGTAGGGCACCTATCTGCAAAGTGAGAAGCGCAGTGCAGAACCGAATAGCGTCCTTTAGGCATTCGCCACTGACGGAGGAGACAAACATGGGTTTCTGCAGAGGGGTCACCGGGAGACGAAATTTGGAGACCAGAGCTTGGCTGACAAAATTTCCAGGACCCAAGTTGAATAAAGGGAAAGGGTGATGGCTTGAAAGGTGCTGTCCGGAAATTACAGAGTACGGGAAGGTCGATGGGGAGAGGCCGCACTGACACCTAGGGATGCCTCTCCTGTGAGCCCTAGGTGTGAGAGTTTCCTGGGCACGCTGGACAGTCCCCAATGAAGTGTCCAGAACCGCCACAGTAGAAGCATAGCTGCCTCAGACGATGCTGCGAGCGTTCCTCCTGGGTCAGGTGGGTTCGCTCGACCTGCATGGGTTCATCCTCAGGAACGCTTGGCGGAGGACGTGGAGGTCGTTGGAACACGGGAGCCAGACAAGGTAGCCGGCGTGGTCGGGTGACCTCCCGTTGGAGGCGGAGCTCTTGTTGTCTCTCAGCAAAAAGAATATCAATTCGGGTAGCTAACCGAATCAGGTCGTCCAGAGCAGATGGCAAGTCCCGACCAGCGAGCTCGTCTTTAATACGCCCCGAAAGGCCTTGCCAGAAGGTCGCCACCGAAGCCTCATTTTTCCAGTCCAGCTCAGAGGCTAGGGTGTGGAACTGCACGGAGTAGTGCCCCACAGTGGAGTCGCCCTGATGGAGCCGAAGCAGAGCTGCGGCAGCAGAGGAGGTGCGGCCAGGTTCCTCGAAGACGGTGCGGAACCCCTGGAGGAAGGTTTGTAGATTTGCCGTCAATGGATCTCCTCGGTCCCATAGCGGAGTGGCCCAGGCCAGAGCTTTGCCCGTTAGGAGGCTAATTATGAAGGCCACCTTAGCCCGCTCGGCAGGGAATGGATGCCCCAACATGTCAATGTACTCGGCACTACTTCGGGTCGCCATCATAGCGTGAGGGAAGCCGCAGATGCAGAGATGGTCCCGGTGCAAGAGCAGGTGGCGCCATGGCTGCAGGAGCAACTGGTGCCGGCGTGGAGGCGGCAGCCGCAGGCGGAGGTAGACGGGCCGCAAGGTTCTACATCATGGCCGCAAGCTGGTCAATACACTGGCCCTGCTGAGCGACGGCCGTCGTGACGTCCCGGAGTTCGGGCAGAGGTGCCCTGGTGGAATCCATGGCCAGATTGTACTATAAGGGTTCGGTGGATTAGCTGGACCACCGCAAGTGATGATAGTTAAGCCACGCAAGGGAGCGGAGTCTAAGTAGCCCCTGGTATTCACCAGAGCCCGCCGCAAAGCGGGATGGACTTTCTGCGGCGTGAGGCTACCAGGTCGCTACCCATGACGTGACTTGCTTGCGATGGCGGCCGGGGTAATGCGTGGTACAGAATCAGAATCCAGAGAGTAGTCGGGGACAGGCAGGAGGTCAGGGCAGGCGGCAGAGGTTCGTGGTCAGAGACAGGCAGAAGGTCAGGGCAGGCGGCAAACAGGCAAGGTCAGGAAACGTAACGGAATGGACTGGTACCAAAGGGGAATCAGAAAAGGGCTCCAACACTCTCAAAACTAGGCACCGCACACCAACAATCTGGCAGAGAGTGCAGGGGGCGTATACCTTATATAGGACCAGCGGCTGGCAATTACTAATTACCGGTGCACTGGCCCTTTAAATCCAGACCAGCCATCACGCGCGGCGGCCAGGACAAGCAGGAGCAGCGTGCACAGGAGCGTGGACGGGTAAGTGAGCAGGCGTCGGGACCTGGGCAGCAGGGGGATGGTCGCGGACGGCCGCGGCACCCTCGCCGGACCCCCTGCGAGCAGGGGGGCGGTCGCGGGGGGCGATGGCACCCGCACCAGCCCCAATGACAGTGATGAAGGCAGGGAAGGAACCACATGTGGTTGAAGAAGATTCTGATAAACCTATGCATTAACTATACTATGTAACTGGCCCAACTTATGGTGCCGAAAAAAAAGAATCCCAAACCAGAACACCTCCTCCTTAAAAAATGTCGTAGAGGTCAAAACAGGCTTAGACTTCAAGAATTTAAAAAAACAACTTATACTCACCTACCACCGGCTCTTGGTCCCAGTCTTCTGTTTACATTCTGTCACTTCCGAATGGACATTTCACCGCTGCAACAGTTGACTGACTGCATTGCTCATGTGGGTTTACTAACATCACCATTCAGAGCTTTTCACTTGCGAACGGTGATATAAATGAGATACATAGTCACTGCAGCCATTCATGGCTACAGCGTTGATGTGCCTGTTCGGATGTGGCAGAATGTAAAGACTGGGGAAAACCAGCATTGAAATTGAATATCAAAGTGAGTTGGTTTTTTTTCATGCAGCCTTGATGCATAATATTAATTTTTGTTAACAACATGGAATCTACCAGTGGAATTGATTCTTTGCACCCACTCTACAGTCCTTCCGTCCCTTCCTTCCTTTCCTTCCTTCCTTCCTTCCTTCCTTCCTTCCTTCCTTCCCCTGCACTGAGAGTTGTTGGGAATCAAGAACTTCTCGCCATCAAGTGGGCATTTGAGGAATGACGTCACTTTTTGAAGTAGGCTAGATTTAAAATAACTGTACTCACAGACCACAAGAAACTTATCTTGAATCCAACAAGAGACTCAATCCCAGACAAGTTAGATGGGTCTTGTTTATTTACCAGGTTTGACTTTACAGTTACCTATAGACCTGGCTCCAAAAATGTCAAAGCCGATGCTCTGTCTTGAATCTTCTGTACCACTCAATCTTTCAAGTTACCCTCGGGCCCATTTTAGCTAGAGGGTGTTTGTATCAGTGGTCTCCCAGCACCTGGCCTACAATATAAGGCAATTTCAGGATTTATCTCCTTCGTCGACTCCCAATGGGAAGCTGATTTTACCAGTACAGTTTAGATTCCAACTGTGGTATGAGCATCACGATTCAGTTCTTTGCAGGCACCCAGGGTTTGTGGGGAACTTAAAGACTGGTTGCTCATTCTTACTGGTGGCCATCCATGCTCTGTGATATCACCACCTATGTGTCCTCCTGTGAGATGTGTGCTCGAATCAAGTCCTATAGGAGAACTTCGTCCTTTACCTTTCCTTAAAGACCCTGGTAGCATTTGTCCATGGACTTTATCACAAATTTACCCCTTGCTGAGTGAAAGATGCTTTACTGTTATTGTTATGAAACGTTATCAGTAAGATGTAGTCATTTTGGCCTTGTACCTTAGCTTTCAGAGTCTAAATTTTGTCACAACTCTTTATTGATCTTGTAGTTCGTCTTCACAGGATTCCTGAAAATATTGTTTTTGACAGGGGAGTACAGTTTGTAGCTAAATCTGAGAGATTTTTGTACGAAACTCGGAATCCAGTTATCATTTACCACAGCTTTTCACCCTGAATCTAACGGTCAGACTGAACGGTTCAATCAGACTCTCCCCTTGCTGAAGAAAGCCAATTTCTGTTATTGTTATACGTTTCAGTAAGATGTGTCATTTTGTGCCCTTGTCTTAGCTTCAGAGTTCTAAAATTTTGTCACAACTCTTTATTGATTGGTAGTTTCTTAAAGGGTTTCCTGAAAATATTTTTTTGACAGGGGAGTACATTTTTGTAGCAAATTTGAGAGATTTTTGTACGAAACTCGGAATCCTTACTTTTAAACCACAGCTTTCACCCTGAATCAAAAACCCGGGTCAGACTGACTTCAATCAGACTCTAGAAAAATACCTTAGGTGCTATTGCACTGATAATTACTTACCTTTCCTTAGCAGAGTTAGCTATCAATAACAATCATCATGTGTCCATCAATACTTTGCTATTTTCTGTAATTATGGCTTTCATTTGCACTTTGGTTCTCTCTTTATCCACCTCTGATAACCCCAAGGTAGAGATTGAATCAGAAAAACTGTGCACAGTCCAGGCCCAGGTTCAGCTGAACCTGAGGAAATCCGAATTACTTCGGAACGAATCACGTAAAAAAAAAGCTATTTCCAGGCTGCACAGAGCCTGCAGGGTGTTTAAAGTTGTGTCAGCTTAAATAAAAAGGGGGAGTTTGGGTTTGGTCTTAATTTCCTGTTGTGTTTCGTTTTGGACCGACTGACGCCGCCGCCTTGAATCGCTTCATTTTTAAAAATTCCCTGGGGACTTGAGAAGGAAAAACTGACCAAAAAATAAAGGGGGAAATGTTGCCTGATAAAGTCCCCAGAGAAAGCTGGAAAAAAACAATGAGAGCTAGGTGGAAAACATTAGTGACAGATTTGTGGAGGGGACGGCGTACCCCACAGGCATGGGTAAGACATGCACAATGACATTCTGGAGGGGGCAAAAAACAGGAGTGGGCCCAAGGTGGACAATAACAGTGTGTGGTCACGGCAGCGCCACAGCACAGCAGGGGTCAGACAGGGGCAAAAATGACACAGTGTGGGGGTCCCAGAAACCCCACAGCAGCGCATGAGGTGCAGTGGCACAATGACTTTTGGGAGGTGCACAAAAGGGTAGGACAGGTGGCAAGGGCCACATGTGGGGGGCCAGGCAGCAGCCACAGCAGCCATGAGGTCAGACGTGGACAATGCACTGTGGGGTGGGGGGCCCCAATACCAGTCCCGGGTAAAGTGGTTGGGGGCAGATGAGAAACTGTCAGCAATGTGTGGATCAGGGGGGGGGGCAGATCAAAAATATGGCTGAGGCAGGTGTTTGAACCCGGCTCTTTTCACATTTTTGTGAGGCTTTCGCTGATGTAGTCTGAGCCTAAAGCTTGGGGGGGGAAAAAACCCGGGCCCCGATCCACGCCTGATTCTTTTTAAAAAAGGGCAGTCGTTCCACATTTCCCGTGGACAAGGGGTTCCCCTTTGGGGGTAAGATGGCCCCGCCGCACTAAACCCCCCCCGCTTGAACCACCTACGGGGCCGGGGGGACGTTTCCACTGCAAACTGGGCAGTTGCGGCCACAAATCCGTTTGGTGCCCGTAGCCCCAGGGAATTTTCAAACTGGGGTGGCGGGGTTGCTTCCAAGTGGCCAAACACTTTTGGTTCAGGGACTGCTCCGGGTCCTGGCTGTGTGCTGCTGGCGACTACCCCCCTAACTAGGGGGGGTGAAGAACTGCCTCATCAGTGACTCCGATTTTGGTTACTGTGATGGGCTGGTACTGCTCCTACCCCCCCCCTTCCCCCAAAACCGCGGCAGTAGTACGTGTGCGCTGAGGACCGCCCCGGTCGGGCCTGTCAGAGGAGGGACGGTGCCGCAATAGGCAGGGCCCACTGTTACGGAGGATTTCCCCTTTAGTATTTGAGTTTGCTCCCCTCAATAGCTGGGAAAAAGGCTCCCATTTTGGACCGGTAGCGGGGTCCAATAGGGTGGAGAGCCAGAAGTCATCCCTCTGGGGAGGACTATTGGGGCTGTCATAGCCGGCAAAACAGTGGGGCCATCTGCACAAGGAAGGGGGGGCCCCCTTGCCTCCATTCCACTGAACTGCCGGTGCTTGGGGTCATCTGTCGTTTCCTCACCCCATCCACCCCCTCCCGCCCCGCTCCTCTCTTTGTCCCGGGGGTAAAAAAATCCACTTTTCCCCGACAATGCTTTCTGCCCAATGCCTCCCCCTCCTCCATTTCAGTCCCCCCCCCGGACTCATGTGGCCATAGATGTAGTGCCCCTCTCCAGCCCCTGCCCCGACAGATTTTTTTAGCACCTGTTCCAGGACATGAAAATGGAAAGACGTTATTTATCCATAGTCTGGCGACTGGGAAAAAAAGTGGCCCCCTCGAGCCTCAAAAAAAAACGGCGGTGTCACGCAAGCTGCCACGGCTGCACAAAAATTACCAAAAGGGGGGTATTCTGTCTGCCTGGTCATCAAAAATCGTTTAAAGGGCCTTTTTTCGTTCAAAAAGTCGGGTCCAAAAATGGCAGGCTGAAATTCAAAGGGTGGAAACATCGATATAGGTGTGTTTGGGGGGGCCGTTTTTGCCCCTGCAACTCAAGGAGGGTGTTCCTGGCTTTGTACGGGAAAGGATAAAGTGCATGCACAGTTTCCCGGGCCCTTTTTTAAATGTTCTGAAGATGGGGGAAGATTTTCAGGAACCCTTTTTACAACCCGATTGAACAGGTGCCCCGCAAGTGATGGGGCCATCCCCCCCGGTGCAGCGCGGACACCATGTTCTCCCATTTCCGTCACCATGGTTCCGTTTGAGTTGGCGCGGGGAAAGCCCACTCGATTTTTTGCTGCATGACGCGGAGAGTTCCTCCCTTTTGTATTCGTTCGCCGAGGCAAGAGGTGTAAACGCGTACCGCTGTGCCCTCACTGTGGTATGTGGAGCAGTATTGTGGAGGCTTGAGGTTTGGGGGTGGTAGGGAGGAGGAGGAGGTGGCATTGGGCAGGAGCAGCAGTTTGACACTGGAGGAGAAAGGGGGGTTCCGTCCAAAAATTTTTGGTTGGCCGGGCCGGAAAAACCATTCACCCAGTGGGCCCTTTTAAAGGGCTGTATGGCCCCCGACCGTAGTTACGTCCGACTCCGCGCGCCGTGCACCTTTGGGAAAAAACCGTAAGCTTAAGGACTGGGGCCCCCTTCGTTCTCATATTTTGAAGTGCTTTTTTACTGCCTTTTTAGAAAAAAAATTACGGCTTTGGAAAATTCCATTTTGGCTCGGGGACAAGCCATTGTTCCTGAAAGGTGCAGAGTCCCCAAATTTGGAAAGGGAGGGATGCCAGGGACCAACAAATTTGGGCAGGACAGGGCCGCTGCACCTTAGGAGGTTGGCGCATTTTCTTTGTCTCTTTGCAATCGCCCCCGCTGAACGACTGTGGGCCATGATTTGCGAGGGAAAGGGGATCTGGACCGGGAGATGATTCAAAAAGAACACTCCCTTTTCGAGGTGGTGGCCTTGACTGGTGCATGGCTGCGTGCCCCTGGGGCTGTGTGCTCTGTTGCTGCGGGGCAGGGTGGACCCCCACATTAGCACGTTTCCCCGGGCCCCCGGATGGTGAGCTGTGTGTTGCACAGGGCCGTGGAGCCAACGTTAGCTCCCCCGGGGCCCCCCTTTCTGCTTACGATTCTACATTTACCCTTTCGCTCCTCGGGGTCTTAGCAAAGAATGCCCACCGGGGAGTATCGGGTTTTACCGCCAACGCTCCGCACTGAGTGACCCACTGCCGCCCCTCCTCGCTGACCCTGTGCCGCTACTTCTTAGACCCGGAAGCAATTTTTTTTACCCGTGGCCGCTTGGCTCCCGACCTCACACTGCTGCTATCCGCTGATCACGGGACAGACCCCCTTTTGGCTGCGCCGCTTCCTGAGCGAAGCAGTGCCCTTTCTCCCGCGATGATGAAGCCTTGCCTCACCCGCTCCCAAATGTGGTCGATACATCATCATCTATTTTTTTTCATTTCACTGCTGTCTCATCCCGGTCTTGGTATGCGGGCTAACCCCCAAACATGACCTCCCCTGCCACTCTCAAAATCTATACTTTGCCGCCCCCTACTGAAGAAGGGGGAATTGGCCCCATTTCTTCGCTGCCCAAATGCTGCTGACTGCCCTCCCCAAAATTTTTTTATCCTCCCCTATATAAATGGCGCTGAAACCCCGACCACATAGTAGATTCCCGGCTGAGGGAAACCCGGATGGGGGCAGAGGGGGGGTTTTAGGAAAGGGGAGGCCCCCCTTACCCGCCTCCCCGGGGCCCCTTTCCAACTTTTGGGTTGTGTTTTGACGTTTTCCCCCGACTCCCTTTACTGGGGGTTTTAAAATATCAACTGGGAGGAAGTGGATGCCCTAGTCAAACCCAATCAAGAACCTTGGGGTTCTAGTCAGTACCTTTTGGGCCCCCTAGATTTAAAAGCGGGAGTTGTTGGGCCTCAAACCCAGTGGAAACCCTGCTTGCAACCCCTTGCTTTTGCTGCGACCTTGCCCAAGGGGAAAGTTTGGGGCCCCCTGCCAAAACCCCCAGGTGAAAGGGGCCCGCCAACCCCTTTTTGTTTTCCCACATACCCGTTTGTTCTAAAAAAGAAAAGACACTGGGTTTTATGAAGATATCGTTTATGATTTAAAAAACAAAAACCCCTTTTTTTGGCGGCAAAAAGAACCCACTACGAAGCTGGGGAACCCTTGGATATAAATTGCGCTCCACAAATGGGCCCGGAAAAATTTTTCCTTTTATGTCCCTTTTAAAAATCTGTTTATTTTAATGAATATAAAAAACACAAAAAAAGGCTTAATTAACCTTCGGATATAATTTATGCTTTCAGAATTTCTTTTTGTGGGGGGTGAAAAAAAAAAAGGGGGTTTTTTTTAAAAAGAGTACAACTGCAGAACAACGGCTTAAAATTTAAACCCTGGATGTAAATTGCGGGCCAAACAATTGGGGCCCCCAACCCAAAAAGTAAACTTTGTGCGTGTTAAAAATTGCAAATTTTTTTACGCCCCACAACAAAAGAAAAAAATTGTTTAAATTTAAACCCTTTGACTTGTGAAAATTTTGTACAGGGAAAAAAAGTAAAATTTTGGGGTTGGGAAAATGACGGTTTTTTTGGGGTCCCGAAAACCAGCAAAAAAAACACTTAATTAACCCCCCGGGGGGTAAAATTTCCAAAAGGAAAAATTTACAAACCCCAAAAATAGTATTTTTTAGCCCTGTTTTTAAAAAATTGCGTGTTTTTACGCCACACAACAAGAGATAAAAAATTGGGAATTAAAACCCTTGCCCTTGTGGGAAATTTTGCTACAGGAAAAAAATTTTATATTTTTTCCGTTTTAAAAAAACGGTTTCCCTTTGGGGGCAGCACACCGGGAAAACAACGCTTAATTAACCCCTGGATGTAAATTGCGCAATAGAATTGAGCAGCCAAAAATGAAGTGGTATTTGTATTGTAAAAACGCTGTTTCTTTAAATGAATACAACAGGAACTGGCTTAGATCCCACTTGGATATTGAATGTATATGCAGCTGCAGTGGACGCACACTGGATTTCGGAGCCAATCCCCCAAAAAAAAAACAGAAATAGAACATTAAGAGAACAGTCTCTGAGACAAGCTGAGACACCCCACAAAAATCGCTGTATAAAAAATCAGTTCTTCAGTGAGAGCTATCACAATCAGCCGCGGCAGCACCTTCCCTGATCAGTATAGTGAGAGGAGTGTGAGCTCCCGGCGTCGTGCCCGGACTTATATAGTGCGGTGACATCACAGAATCCCGCCGGTCTCTGATTGGCTTCATCTCTGCACATGTCATGCAGGCTATGCCCTTCTTCCTCCCAGAGTGCTTTGCCCCATGTAGCGCCATGTGCTCGCAGCCATTTTATCAATCAAAAGCACACTTCGTTCACCCGAAGTACCCCAAACTTCGACTTCGTTCAGAACCGAAGTTTTCCTGAAATTCTAAACGAATTCCACTTCGTTAGAATTGATTCGCCCATCTCTACTCACAAGTGATATTTTTCTAATTTAAGTCATTCACTTTTCCTTTTCTTCTCCATCCACCAGAGAGCACCATGAAGACTTTTCTAACAACCACATGTCACTGCAGATTTTGTCACACAAATATCTTAGATGCCTCCCTTTCCTGAGCCCTCCCCCCTTCTACTCATCTGTGAACAAATCACTGTCCACAGTGCTCCTTTAGCAACACATACACTACTCACAAAAAGTTAGGGATATTTGACTTTTGGTTGAAATTTCAGGATACATAGAATTTCATGATTTTTTTTTTTTTTTTTTTAAATCTACTAAATGAAACCATCTCTTAACTTTAGAATGCACATGCCCAACTGTCATATGTTTCAGTACTTTTTGCAACTTACTGATCTCTTTCAATGAGCTTAATGGCAAAATTCCGAACAGGTGTTTGATCCCTGAATTGCCCAGTAAATGTAGGGGATCAATTTGAATTGGGATTTAAATAGTCCTCTTAATCATTATGTTCACATTTGACATCATGAGACAAAGACAACATTTTACAATTAATAAACATTACCTCACCGTTCTGAGACTTGAAGCAGGATGTTCTTCGATGGAAATGGCCACTGAGCTTAGAGTGTCACAGAGTGTCATCAGCAGGTTGCAACATACAGAGTCTGGAAGAGTCACAGAAGGCAAAAAAGTGGACGTCTTTTGGCTACATAACACACTGATGACCGCTTCATTGTACACAATGCCCTGCGGAATCGGATAATGAATTCTATACAACTCCAGGCACGTTTAATGGAATTTAGATGCAACCAAGTTTCACGTCAGAACATTCATAACCCTTTACATCAGCGTGGTCTGCATGCTAGTTCAACAGCAGGGGTTCCTGACCACACCACCAGGCACATGCATCATTGTTTTACACAGCTCAGGAAGCACATACGCTGGATGAGGGACCAGTAGTCCTCTGTGCTGTTCAGTGATAAAAGTCGATTCACTCTGAGCAGAAATGATGGCCGCCAATGATGCTGGAGACGTCAAGGACAGAGCTATGGATCAGTATCTGTTGTCACCAGACAAGCCTTTAGTGGTGGTGGTGTGGGCAGTTGTGTATAGTCATTACAGAACTGCCCTAAACTTTGTGAATAGTACACTGACAAGCTTCTAATACTTAAATAACATCTTTAGTCCAGTCATTGTGCCTCTGCATGAACGCAGGGCTAATTTCATCTTTTTTGATGGCCATTCTCCAGCTCATCAAGGATGCATCGATGAATGGCTGTTAGAAACTGGGGTACCTCACATGGAGTGGTCTGCACTTTCTCCAGTCCTGAACCCTCTAGAGAACCTGGGGGATCAGCTGAGTTGCTGTGTAGAAGCTCATAACTCTGTAGCCGTGAACCTCAATGACCTGAGAAGCGCCCTTCAGGAAGTGTGAGACGCCATGTCTCAGCAGTCAATAACTCAACTTGTGAACAGCATGAGACAACGTTCTCAAGCTATAATAGATGCTCAAGACTACATCACATGTTATTGAAACACTTACATTTTTTGATGATGGATACCTTCCACTGTTGTTGGCTTTTTTTTCATCAAATTGTTTGAGATGAGAAAATGCATGCTACAACTTAAATGGCCTATTTTGACTGTAGATTGAAAATGTGATGTTTTCCATTAGTTTCACCCAAAAGTCAAATGTCCTTAACTTTTTGTGACTATTGTACTTGCAGAAAGTAGGTACACCCCCTTGATTGGTACACTTGAAAAACAGAGCTGAGCTGGGGATCCAGGTCATGTGTTCTGGGTTCCTGGGACATCAAGAAGAAAAGATTTTGGAAAGTCTTGTTAGTCTGAGATGGTTGAGAGGCATGTGTATGTGTGTGTTTTTGTGTGCGTACCTTTTTGTGTGTGGCTTTCGGCATACTAGAAGGACACTGTATTTCTTGTTGGATTATCTTTTGACCACACCTCTTTGTATTTGCTATTCTTAAATATCAGTTACTTTTCACAATGTAAATTAAGTTGGTCTTTAACCATAAAGCATTTATTAAATTGTCTATTAGTTGCATTAAAGTGGATACACAATAATCCAATCGTGCTTGTTTGTCTTTCAGAAATCCTTCAAGGACATAAATTAGCTTGCTTGAATTTAAATACCACATTGTTCTCGACTCAGTTGAGGCTTATCTTGTGGATTGTGTAAGTGAATCTCATATAGCTGTCAAGATGTGCATGGTTCGCTGCTTTATTTAAACTATTAATGAATCTGAATATAGCCTTCCAATAAGCAACACAAAGTCAATAAATCTGTCCAAGACATTAGATTTTGTTAGCACTGATTGTACAATTGAAAATGCAAAAAATGAACTTAAGAAAATATGCATTGATAAAGTGTCCATTAATGAGAGCTATATGAGCAGGAAGTGATGCAGAAAGTAAAGTTTCACTGACATCATTGATTTTTTTTTCTTCAGCTCTGAATAAAATAACCACCAATCAATAAAACCGTTTTCAATAACCCTGTAAGTATATTAGAAAGCATCTCAGAAAATAGTTTGTATTCAACATGCAGTTACTCAATTCATCTTAAATTACAGTTTCCAAATATTGAAATTTTCATTCTAACTCTATTAGATGTCAATATAACATCAAAGCATTATATTCTTCTACCCCTGCATAGCAACAAAAGCTAGACAGACATAGTGCAGAGGTTTAGCTTGACCCATCTAATGTTCCAGTGTTGTTATACCGTAACAAGAAAATTAGATTTTGATGACTATGTGGGCAAAATCTTGCTTTCAGGCTACACTGAATATTCTAACCTCCTGGTGAGGCCAGTTTGTCTTGAGAGAATATGTCCATGATTAGAAAAAACATGACTTTTCCCCAATACAGACAAGACCATGTGTCTGGTATTACAGCTGAGCTCTATGGAAGTGAATGGAGCAAAGCTGTAACACTCAACATGTGGACAGGTTTGGTGCTTTTTTATTTTAATAAAAAAGCAGCCATTTATTTTAGTTGCCCTGGATAACCTTTATAAGAGCTACAAATATGTTTTGGTTTTTGAATTAGTAAAAGCACAATATACCTCTTAATCTAATAACAAACCACAAGATAGTGACCAACGTAGGTGTCCCAACCCCCAACCTTATGCACCTTCAAAAAATAGTCACAATACAAAAAATGTGCAAAAGCTCAAGTTTATCACTATAAAACCCATTTATTACTCCCATAACTTATAATAAAAGTCCCAAAATATGGCAGTATCAAAAAATGAATAGCAATTTCCATATATTATACAAGTCCTCATTAGAACATGGTGTCCATTAGCCAGTCGCAGCTCACTTTTCGGCACCCTAAAGTATTTTATCCATGGTTGTTCGATGCATGGCAAGCGGCACTCAAAGACACATCCTCACAGTAAGCCTCTGTGTAGAAAACTTGCATGATGTTTCGGGGGACCGCCCCTTTATCAAGCACTACTTTCTGTTGGTCCAAAATAATAGTAGTGTAATATTTTATTTCTACATCTATATAGTTGACAAGTGATGGATTTATTTTTAGGCAACATTCTGTGGCACATATAAGTTAACAGTTAAACTTTTACATTTATGTATTTATTAGAATGAAAATTGGTTTACCAAACTTAAAGAGGTATTACATTACTACAATATTGATGATCTAGTCATTGTTTACCAGGAGCAGTTCTATACTTTTAGCACTGACTTTGACTGGTATTGCAACTGCAGTGAGCTGGACTACTAGGCACCACCATTACCAGAAGTATGGAGCTATGCCTGGTGAACAATGAAAGAGAGGAGGTTCAGTTAGACTTAAACCCAAAGCAATCTGACTTTGATGGTCTTTCTAAGAATAGGCCATTTATATTGTTGTCTCTTAAAGCATCTGTAATTAACCAAATATCTTTATTGAGTCATTTCAAGCAAACAAAAATCATTGCATATTTTTCTGGGTTTACTTGTAGATCCAGTACTTCATAATAACATGAAATGTTAATCAGCTGCCTCTATGGTCAGCAGAATAATGGCATGTATTAAAAGAAGCATGGACTTGTAGGACAAGGTTGCAATGTTCCTGCTCTACAAAGCATCGGTGCAACCTCATATGTACTGGTACATAGAAAGGATGCTTTGGAGCAGGAGAAGGTACAAAGATGACCAACTAAAATGAAAAGGAGCATGCGGCATCTTAGTAATGAATAAAGGTTAAAAGAATTCAACCGATTTACTCTTTAGCAGAGACATCTAAAGGGAAATCAGGTTAATATGTATGAGTATAAAGATGGCTCCTACAAAATGTATTATAGAAAGCTATTCCATGTAAAACCCATCAAAAATACAAGGGGACCATCTAGAGAACAAAAGATCCAGCCTCCAGCAGCAACAAGAACTTTGGATCTGTGGAATAGCAGCCTCAGGAGCAAGTCTCAGCAGAAATAGTTGAGGGTCTCAAAAATAATAATAATAATAATAATAATAATAATAATAATAATAATAATCTTTCTTTATGTAGCACCATCATATTCTGCACTTTACCATCTAGAGGGTATGAGTACAGACAAGGAATAAAAACTTTACACAGAAAAAAGCTACTTACAGATCAGACACGAGGTGTGAGGGCCCTGCTCTCAAGAGCTTACAATCTATTAGGGTGTGTGGGTGATACAAAGGGTGAGAAGTGCTCAGTTTACAATGGTCAGGCCTTGGTACATAAATATGGGGTAGTTTGCACAAAAATTGTATGAATCTGCCACCCAGACCGTATAGCTATATACAGATAAGTGTCTGTGAATGCCCAAGTACAGGACGTGATGAATGAGTATGACAGAACTTGGGGTGGGGGGGAGGGTTAAAGACTAGGGATCTTGGTAAGCCTGCCTAAGAAAATGAGTTTTCAGAGCGCACTTTAAACTATGAAGGTTGTGAGTGTGCCTGATCACATGGGGTAACATGTTCCAGAGAACCGGAGCAGCACATGCAAAATCTTGGAGGTTCGGACCTAGAACAAAATAATATTAATAGTTATGTAGCCATTTAAAATTCTTGTTAGAATCTTGATTCAGTCTAACCATCATTAATGATGATTAGTGTTGAGCGATTTTTATCGACAAAGTTGAAATCGGCAAGGTTTTTATGGTGATTGAAATTTCCAGATCATGCGATAATTTAGGTTAATATCTGTGCATCATCTATTAAGAATGCGCCTTTTTCGGCGCTTCCTGTAATTTTGGCGGCCAGCAAATCAGATTACAGAATAGAGCAGGGTGAGATGTGTGTGCGACGTCATGACTGGGATGTGTATGGTTGCGATTGGCTGGAAAAATCACATGACCTCGTTTTACATAAACAGCGTTTCCTGTTTCAGCCTCAGTGTCTCTCAGCGTCTCATAGGGATAGGACCTGCGTTCTGCCTGTGGCCAAACAGCTCAGCGAAATTAGTCTATTTCTGCACAGAGAAACCTCTACTATTAGCTGTGGTCCTTCCAATTTAGTTAGATTAGAGATTTGAAGATTTTATGTAGTTAGCTAGAGAATTTTAAAGCAGCATCTACCGCTGTAAATTCACGGCGGTGGGAGCGGGGGGGGGGGAGGGGCCCGCGGGCGAACACAGACAAGATCTTCTATAAAGAAACGGGAAAAAGTTCACCAAGACTTAGTGTAATTTTTGTAGTGGAAATACATTTTATTATTAAATTTTTGTATTAAAAAATTTTTTCCCGGGATATGGGCACCCTGAACTTATTTTGGGATACACATCATTTCAAAATTGCGGGTTCTTTGTTAGCTGCAAAACTCCACTTTTATTATCATATACATTTCAGATAGGTGTTCTTTTTCAATTTTACCAATTACACCTTGACTGTTGATATATCCACCTTGCAGTTAAATTACAATTCAGCAATTTTGTAGTCAGCACGGTTGTTTGTTTCCCAAAAAATACGTTACGTACGAAAAATCACAGTTAGGTTTTTTTGACTTTGCCACCAGCATTGTTCATTGACACAGCATCCGTAAATTTTAAAACAGAATTCTATATTCACCCGGGTAAAATTGAAAGGTGCAAAAATACCATTAATTATTCAAAACATAAAGTTTACGTTTTTTTGACTTTTGCACACCCAGCATTGTTCTTTAAAGCCACCCTACGAAAATTTTAAAAAACGAAATTCATTTCCCCACAGGTAATTAAAAGGTGAAAAAAAATATCGTTTATTACCCCAAAACTAACAGTTACGTTTTTTTTGATTTTTGGAAACCCAGCACGTTCATTGAGCAGCATCTACGTAAATCTTAAAAAACAGCTTCTATATTACCACGGGTAAATTAAAAGGGTGCAAAAAATCCCTTTATTAATCAAAACATAAATTACGTGTTTTTTGGACTTTTCCCCGTCCTTTTGTTGATAGACACCTTGCAGTTAAATTTGAATCCAGCAATTTTTTTTTGTTTGAGGGTTTGAAAAAAGCTGTGATTTGCCGTCTTTTAAAAGAGACTTTCCAAAACTTTCCACCTTCTCAAATTTTTATATTTGAACATGGAGCAAAATTAGGGGGAAAGCGAGAAAAGGGGGGGGTAGCCTGGAGAAAGGGGTACGGAGAAGGTGTCCTTCCAGTGCGGGCGACAAATGCATCCACGGATTTCAGTTGCAGGACCGTCAGGCCTGTCACCCCGGGGGTCGGGGCCCTGTGAATCTAATAACGAAAATCGTCCCAATCTGTCCTTCAGGGGTTTTATGCAACCTGCATCTAGCAGTCTTCCCTCCTCGCCCCGCAGTCCGGCCCACAAATTTTTCATCGCATCATCAGCTCCGCCCAAACATAAAGCACCCAAATGTCAACTCGTTTACCCCCCACTGTGGATAACCCTTTTGTTAAAGACCTTTTGATGACAAAATGCTTTGGGGGGTCAAAAAGGCATTTAAAAAGATCAAGAGGTTTTGATTTATCTGCTCTGACGCCCAGTTATGATCCCAATCAGAGGAGGTGAAGGAAGCCGGTCAATCGGCAAAAATCCCGGGCGGGTCGGCAACCCCTTGCAGTGCCCTTTGTTTGACCCGAGCTTCTGGATGCAGAAAGTCAGGCCCCAAAGTACCTGTGTTGATGATGATGAATGGACGACATTGCGGATCCCCGGGTCTTTCGCAAATTTGTTTGCGAGCGCGTCATCACGGGAAGAGGAGGAAGACGATGGGGTAGTGTAATACGGTCCCCCCCAAAAAAAAAGGGAAGGGGGGTCGCAAAAGCCCCGCTGTTTATGATTCCGCCAGCCAGGGTCAGCGAAAACCCCCGCCCTCCCTTTTCCCTTTCAAAAAGGTCCAGGCCCCTCTCAAGCCGGGCCTTTTTTGAGCAACCTCTGATTCACCCCCGAGTAATATGCCGCCTTCCCGTAAACGCTAAGTAGAGGCAAAACCTTAAGGGTTAAACACACCAACATGTCTAGTCACATGCACGAATGATGAGTTGAAATGGAGGAACATTTGGCCAAAAAAGCCAGACCGACCCGGGGCCCCCAACCACTGTCACACCCTTTGCTCCGCCCCCTCCTCCTCCATCACCACCAAGCGTTCCTCAGCGCCCATGCTCTCAGAGTCTGATCAGGAAGCCTCCACCGTCGCCCGAGTACCACCAGCACCACCAGGACCCACCCTACCCCCCTTCTCCTTCCCCCATTTGAGGGACCTGCACCCGTACAGCGGCCATCTAGCAGCCACCTTTCTGTCTTTTAGGTTTGGGGGCAGAAGAAACACTTAAAACCCCCCAACCCTCCCAAAGCCAAAAGCCTGAATTCGGGGTTGCCAGGTTTTGGCCTTGGAAATGTTTTTCCTTTCCGTTGGTGGAAAAACAGATGGGTTCCCCCCACGTCATGGGCCCCCGCCTGCCCCCCAAAACCCGATGCCGAGCAGGCATTTCTTTCCAGAAAAGCCGTCCCCGCCCCCGGGCCCCCACGTTCATCTAAAATTTTTAAGCGCGTTGTCTGCTTTGTCCGGAAAAATCCATCTCACACCGACACATGGACTATAACACGGCCAAGGCCCCTATATCTCTGTGACAGCTCACTGGTGATGGGGGGATGTCTTGGGGGGGACGGGGGGCTCTCAGGCTCCGCGGACGCTCTTCAAAACCGCAGGGATGGTGCAGGGCTCTTTCCCCCAAGGTCCCCTGGTGGCATCCCCGTGCCCAGAGAACCAGGCCGTGTTGAAAATTAATCTGCCGGAACCGTCCACACACAGGCGGGGTGTGGGCGCTCTAAGCAACGAGACCGAGCGCTGGCTGGGTGACAAAAATCTTGTCCAGGCAAGGTGGTGTGCGTAACGGGCGAATCGCTGGGCCCCCTTAAGCGGGAGGCCGGGGCACATCCCTTTCCTGCACTGTCATGAACCTTTTGTCCCGAAATTTCTAAAGAGCTACCCGGGTTGGACTGCCTGCTGAAGAAGGCCGAGGGCTGAGTCGCACTTCCGCCGTTCGCACCCTGCTTCGTCCCCCCTGGCTGCGTTGCAGCGTCAGCTCGGCCTCCCCGTCAAACCCCTCCATTGTTTACGGGCAACACGCGGAATTCCACCCTCCCCATGCCCACGATTGTGGCAGCAGCGCAATGCCCTTACGCATACAAGTGAACTGGCCTGACAAGCAGCGTATGGACCTCGGGTGTTAACCACCGAGAGTGGGGCAGGGTGAAAGAGCTCTGACCCCCTTGCCAGTTTTGAAAACCACCAAAATGGTCAGTCGGACAAGCCCTTTCGCTGAGCATTGTGGGGATCTTAGTTCTGGGAAAATCGTTGGACACTCTGAAACAACAGGGCCCCCAGCGACGGAGGAGGAGACGGGGGCACAGATGCGGAACACAGAGCCTTCTCTCCGTCAAATCCACAAGGCCCGTTTTCACAATTTCACCGGTCTTCATTAGGCGTGGTTCGGGGTCAAGAGCAGTGCAAAATGGCCATCAGCTCTCAGGGTGCATCATCTCAGGGAAGTCAGGGGTGTGTTGAAGCTGGCCGGAGGGACAGGGGGAGGAGGAGGAGGGGGCGGAGGAGGTATTCCTAGACACCATGTTACCGACTCCCCGCCTTGGAAAGAGGTTGGGGCGAATTTTGGGGGCGGAGGAGGAAATGAGGGAAAATCTTTTGCTATGCCCCCCGCCCAGAGGCTTGGGGGAAATCAAGGGTCCAACTCTCACAAGTGCTTGGATGCTCCATTTCCCCCAACATGATCCCCGCATAAGGCCATCAAAAAACAACAGTTACGGGGGGCCCCCCCTCCTGGATCCCCGGGAACAAAAAAAAAACACACTTTCCTTTTTACCCACCCAAATAAGAGTAAATGCCGGAAATGGAGACCCTTTCTGTTGATCAAATGGGGACATCGTTGGTCTGCTTTACGTTCCCCAAATGTCAAAAGGTGGAACAACACAGGACTGTCAAGTAGAGTGCCCAATAGGCGTAGCGGGGCACAGGCAAGGTGGCAGAAGCCTAATGGGTGAAACCCCGGCAATCTTTGTTTACCCCCCTCACCAACGCATGCAAAGCAGGGCCACATCCAAACACAGAGATCATTAAGTCATGGTGCACGACTATCTGGTCTCAACACCGATGTTTTTTCATGTGTTCTGGACCCCAAAAGACTTCTGGGGATCCAAAATGGACGAATGGCCCGTGGCTCCACGCCTAGAGGTGTTGTCCTGCCAGCGCCGCGTCATATCTGGCGGGGCCTTCAGCACAGCTGGAGGAGTATTACGACAAACGCAGGCTTTCACAGAAATGTGATCGTTTTACTTTATCGAATGAATCAGGCAGGATCTCTGATGATGTTGTGCCCCAATTTCCGAGGTCACCGATTAGTTGCCCCGTCTCTTCACATTCCTTTTCAAAAAGAAATGGTTTTCTTGAAAACTTTTTTTTAAAATTATCATTCCTTACTGAAATTTTTATTCTCTTTTCCCAACAGTTCATTTTGCTGGTTTGCTGTGAGGAGACTGTAAAGACCCAAGGTTTCATGACAACACCTTATTCCATTAACTCACTTTATCTTAAGAAGTTTTCGCATTGTCAATGGTTTTGAGGTCATGTTGCTGTGAGATACAGCAATAATCATGGTCATTTGGAACAGAAATGGGGCTTCTAAGTGGCATTTCCCCCCTCACAATTTTTTAATGTGGCTGAGAATCATATTTTAAATTTTTTGGGGTCATGTAGCTGTGAGATACAGCAATAATCATGGTCCTTTGTAACAGAAATGTGGCTTCTAAGTGGCATTTCTCCTCACAAATTTTTAACAGTGGCTGAGGAAGTCAATTTTAAATAATTTTTGGGGTCATGTAGCTGTGAGATACAGCAATAATCATGGTCCTTTGAAACAGAAATGTGGCTTCTAAGTGGCATTTCTCCCTCACAAATTTTTAACAGTGGCTGAGAAGTCATTTTTTTAATTTTTTGGGTCATGCTGCTTTGACCGCACCCACTGTAACTCCGGCCCTGGGTCATGCTGTAGCCCAGGACAGGTATCGTCAATGTCCAGAGAAACTAAAATGGTGGTTGAAAGACTCCTTTTTCCGGCACTTTTTAAATGTGGGGGTCATGCAGGTTTGGGGCTCATGCTGTGGCCCAGGACAGGTATAGCCCAATGTCCAGTTTCAACTAAAATGGTGGTTGAAAGACTCTTTTTCCGGGATTTTTTTAATGTGGGGTCATGCAGGTTTGGGGCTCATGCTGTGGCCCAGGACATGTATAGTCATTGTCCACTTCAACTTAAATGGTGGTTGAAAGACTCCTTTTTCCGGCACTTTTTAAATGTGAGGGTCATGCAGGTTTGGGGCTCATGCTGTGGCCCAGGACAGGTATAGTCAATGTCCAGTTCAACTAAAATGGTGGTTGAAAGACTCCTTTTTCCGGCACTTTTTAAATGTGGGGGTCATGCAGGTTTGGGGCTCATGATGTGGCCCAGGACAGGTATAGTCAATGTCCAGTTCAACTAAAATGGTGGTTGAAAGACTCCTTTTTCCGGCACTTTTTAAATGTGGGGGTCATGCAGGTTTGGGGCTCATGCTGTGGCCCAGCAGGAATAGTCAATGTCCAAAAGAAACTAAAATGGTGGTTGAAGACTCCTTTTTCCGGCACTTTTTAAATGTGGGGGCCCATGCGGGTTTGGGCTCATGTGGGGCCCAGGAAGGTATAGTAAATGTCCAGTTCAACTAAAATGGGGGGTTGAAAGACCCCTTTTTCCCCGCACTTTTTAAAATGTGGGGGTCATCGGGTTTTGGGGCTCATGCTCTTTCCAGGACAGGGATATTCAATGTCCTTTAAAGTAACTGATGGTTCAAACCAACTGCCTTCTGGCACTTTTAATTTTGGGTATCGGGTTTTAAGGGGTCAGGCTGGGTAAAACAGGTAGTAAATGGCGTGATTTTTTTTTTGGACTTTTATAACCTATGTGTTTTGCCTAAGATGACACTATCCATTTGACTGTTGTGGATGTTAATTTCGTTTCTCCACCTTTTTTTGGGTGAAAAAATGAAGGTGTTGCTGCTCCCCTAGACTTTAAGGGTCATGCGCATAATCGACGCTCACTATCAAAAAAACTTATCGATTGGGGCCACTACGACACGATCGATCTCGATACCCCGCAATCGTCAACACAGTCATTACAGACAAACCCATCCGGTTTCCACAGATAATTGGTCGTTTTGACTTTCATCAAGATGAATCAGGCAGGTCTCGATGATGTTGGGGCCCAATTGCCGAGGTCCCCGATTAGTTGCCGGTCTACTTCACATTCCTTTTTAAAACAGAAAGGTCCTTTAAAAAAAATTTTTTTAAAATGATCATTTCTTACTGCAATTTTTTTCCTTTCCAACTTTTTCATTTGCGGGTTTTGCTGTGGGGGGAAAGTAAAAACAGAAAGGGTTTTCATGAAAACACCGTTTCCCATTTACTCGTTTTCTTAAAATTTATCGCATTGTCAATAGTTTTTGAGGTCATTTTGCTGTGAGATACCTAAATTATGGTCCTTTGGAACAGAAATGTGGCTTCTAAGGGCATTTTCTCCCCCACAATTTTTAAAGTGGTGAGAAGTCATATTTATAAATTTTTTGGGTCTGTAGCGTGAATACAGCAATAATCATGGGGCCTTTGAAACAAAATGGGGCTTCTAAGTGCATTTCTCCCCCACAATTTTTTTAAAAGTGGGGGTGAGAAGTCATTTTTTTTAATTTTTTGGGTCATGTGCTTTAATGCACAATCTAAGGTCCATTATAAAAGTTTTGTTTTTAAAAACATTTGTTTTTCCAATTTACCGAAAGTGGCTCAAGGGGCATGCTTTGAATTTTTGGGGCATTTTGCTTTGAAATGCAGAAAAACTACAGGCCTATTCGAAAAAAATTTTTTCTAATAACTTTGTTCTTTAAATTTCAAAAATGGCTCATGGGTCAGCTTTGAATTTTGGGGTTTTTTCTGTGACAGCATATACTAAGGTTTTTATTTTAAAAAATTTTTTTCTAACAGACTTTGTTCCAAATTTGTCCAAAGTGGGGTCAAGGTCATGCTTTGAATTTTTTGGGGATTTTGCTGTGACTGCAGCTTACTAAGGGCCTATTTTAAAAAAAAGTTGTTTTTAAAAAGACATTTGTTTTCACAATTTTCCAAAGTGGCTCAAGGGGCATGTCTGAAAATTTTTTGGGGGCATTTTTTCTGTGACATGCAGCTATACTACAGGGCCCCTTCTAAAAAATTTTTTTTCTAACAAATTTGTTCTTCACAATTTTCAAGATGGCTCAAGGTGATGGGGCTGTCGAAACAGGAAAGTGGACACTGTTAATGAAAAAATTGCAAAATGATTTTTTTTGCAAAATTTAACAAGCTATCAAAACCCCGTATTGAGACAACCCTTTAATTTCAATGAAAAAAAGAGAAACAAAACTGGTGGGATTCCATCCTATTTTAAAAATGTTTTTTAGAATTAAAATTAAAAAAAATTGCATGTACAAAAAGCTGTTAAAAAAATTCCCCTGAAATGTACAAGGGGGGTCAGGAAAACTTGACCAGATGATTTTTTCAGAGGACATGGAGTTGGAGAACGGGCAGAAAAACAAATACAGAGACCCTTTCCTCCAGCACATAAAAGAGAAAGAAAATGCAAGAAAAGGGGGACCTGGGGGTAAACAGGAGCATTTAAACCCCATATTTCCAATGAAGCTCAATTGGTCCCCACCTCGGGGGGCAAGCGCTACCCAGGGATTGACTGTGTACTGAGGAAGGCTGGAGTTCTCACACTTCCGTTTCCCTGCACTCTGCTTCAGCACGACAGTTTTCGTTGCTGCGTCATCAGGGCATTTTAACCTGCGTGTTAATAGATGCGGACGCCAGCCTGGGCTCTCACCACACCACCACTGTAACTCCGGCCCTGGGTCATGGTTGTGGCCCAGGACTGGTATAGTCAATGTCCAGTGCAACTAAAGTGGGGGGTTGAAAGACCCCTTTTTCCCGGGCACTTTTTAAATTGGGGGTCATGCAGGTTTGGGGCTCATGCTGTGGCCCAGGACAGGGATATTCAATGTCCAGTTCAAGTAAGTTGATGGTTCAAAATCATATGCCTTCTGGCACTTTTCAATTTTTGGGTCATGCAGGTTTAAGGGTCAGGCTGTGGTACAAGACAGGGATAGTGAATGGTCTGTGACTTTTTTTCTGTGAACTTTTATAACCTAAGTGTGTTGCCTAAGATGTAGAAAACGTATCCATTTGTCTGTTGTGGATGTTAATTTCAGCTTCTCCAGCCTTGTTTGGGTGTAATAATGAAGGTGTTGTTGCTCTCCCATAGGACTTTAATGGTCATCGCGCATAATCGATGCTCACTATCGAAAACCTTATCAATAGCGGCCGACTATCGACTATCGTCGATCTCGATAGCCAACGCAATCGCTCAACACTAATGATGATGCGTGGAATATAAATTTTACAACAGATTGGTTTATGATTTATGGGATACATATTTCTTGATCAATGGGGGAAAACTATAAAACTAACAAGTTTTATTTAGAAAAACATTTATTTTTAAATAAATTGTGGTAATTCTATGTGATTTATTTTTTTTTATTTTGCAACACTATTTTTATTGCCATCCTTGTGGGCTTTGGATTTTAGCTTGCCTCCTACATTTATGAACTATTATGGACTTTTTCCTGTAACCTGTGGTGGCATTTCTTTTAAAATCCATTACTTTACATCATGGAAAGAATGTAGATTTTGTAATGTTACCGCACTGTGGATATGTTTTGTTTTTGTTTTTCTGTACAGAGAAGTCTGTTGTGTAAACATCATTCTAGAGTGTTTGTTTTGCTTTTGTTTCTTTTTTTATTGGTTTGTTGGTTTCTTAGTCAGGCCCCAATTTGTAATTGAGTGCTTGGTAATTAATGTTATACTATTATTGTTTGCAACTTCACCAATACTACAACCACATGCTACTTTTTTTACATTGTTGGAGTGTTTATTGACCTCTTTACTTAATCAGTAGTGTGCAAATTTTATCATTCTAATTTTAAATAGTTCTAAATATTAATTATTTTAATATTTTAGTTCAATTATAACCATATAAAATGTAAAAGCATCTTTTAGGTCGAAGTATCCATTAACAGTAATACTGAAAATACTTCAATAATGCATAAACCAAAACGGTAAAGTAGACAGCAGCTCACCAGCAGTATGGCACCTGTCGTCCTCGCACGGCGTCCTGGCTCTCAGTTCATAAGCCCACAATGCACTTTAGGAAAAGCAAAAAGCAAAACGGACCCAGCGATAACGATACCAACGGTGCTGTTCTTTATTTTATTTCAATACATCCAGTGGAGGGTGCACCCTCCACTGGATGTATTGAAATGAAATAAAGAACAGCACCGTTGGTATCGTTATCGCTGGGTCCGTTTTGCTTTTTGCTTTTCCTAAACTGAAAATACTTCAACTATAGGCTTGGAGTGAGCAACAAGGGAACAATGGAAACTCCTGCTAGGCACTTGCCTTGCTTTCAACTCTACGTGTGTCCTCAAGAGCTAGCTGATCAGCAAGGGAACAAAAGGTGATGAGTTTTACTTATTTGTATTTCAATAATCAAAAAGGGTCAGTATTAATGATGGAAGGTGCCTACCTTCACAGTAGGGATAGGTATAACTTGCCGACCCAGTTGGGGTGGGGAGTGAAGAAGGGAGGGAGCAAAGTATGGATGTAGAAGAGTATACCTTAACCATAATATCACAGCTTTTCATGTGACCTGCTCTTATATCAAACAAAAGCCTTTGAAAAGTATTGAGAAAGTTCAGATAACATTCTATGATGTGATATCATAGTGGATAATTTAACAAGCTTAGTTTCACTAAGTCTAGACTTACCTAACAATCAGCCAACCTACCTATATAATTGAGATGTGAACTTTTCAACCCAAAAGGGGTCTTTTCTAACTACCTAATGAGATGCTTATTTAACTAATGGGGGTCTATCTGCCTATCTGCTTTATGGTGGGTCTACATAACTGATACATGAGGTCTTCCTCCCTTTTTTTGGGAAGGGGCTAACAGCTTCATTAGTGTCTACTCATCTAGAATGGGATTCCCTCTCTGCCTGCCTAATTTGGAGGGCTACCGACTATATGGGTAGTAGGTTTACCTATTTACCATATTTAAGCACAAATAAAGAATAAAGCTATTTCCTGGGGGGCAATTTTATTGTGTGGGACATCAATGGGTCATTATTATTTTTTAGGTCACTGAGGATCAAGAGCCTGGATATATGGATGTAGCAAAGTTTAATTTGACTGTAACATCACAGCTTCCTGTGTTATCTATTCTTAGTTCACAACATTCTGTGCCATGATTTCCTTCAATAGTGTGTTATATGTCAAGTTAATCTTTTCTATATGTGTAGATGTGCAGAACAACTAGGGAGATGCTGGAACAATGAGGAGCCTAAGATATTTGTGTGGCACATTCTAACAAACACGAGTTATGGCATGGCAGAAATTGTCATTGTGGTTTGCCCCAGAAGTAGAATAAAAGAAAAGTGACTGACTTCAAACAAAGAAGTAGTCACCTGTGAGTTACTGGATGTAACTGCCCTGGAATCACTTGTACAGTCTGCAGAAACCCTGTATGCATCTGGTATCTACCACTATATGGATTTTATTCAGTAACAGTATAGTGGTATAATTCAGTCATTGTATGATGATAAAATGTGATCATAGTGTTGCAGTATTATTACACTTTGTATAGTGGTATTATTGATGTTTAGTGTGAAAATGAATAGTATAACCAAAAAGTGCTGAAAAAATGTTTTTTTTTTTATTCACAAAAAAAAAAAAACTTATACATATGCAGTCACCTTCAAACTGCGGCCATCAAAAACAAAAAAAATAAAATTTCTTCAGAATATGTTAACAGGGACGTCATCCAACATACGTTTTGGCTGTTGCCTGTTGCATCAAATGGATCAAGAATTGACATGTCAATTCTTTGAATGGATCTGAAAAACGCATCACAAAGACGCATGTAAAAAGGCATTGGCGCTCACTCGTTTGGCCCCCGATGCGTGTTTATATTGAAAGCAATGTAAATCCACACTGCACATTGTTAGATGCGTGTGTGGGTTTTTGGGTCTGAAACACAGATCCAAACACGCATCTAAAAATGCATCCAACACAGAGTCAACACGACGTGTGAACCCTTACACAGCCCTGTTAGGGACAATTTTTTTTAGAACCGATGAAATACAGAAGCAAAACAGAAAAACTGTACCTATTACTAAGGGTTTTTTTTTTAACCCTTTTTGGGTTTAAAGGGTTTTTTCGTTTCTAAAGCTTTTATCAACACAAGAAGCAAACTGAAAAAAATTTCCAAATGTTTTAATTTTTAACTTTTTAATTTTTTACCTTTGTAATATTGGCTCTGTGGCTGCAATATTTTTGGGGCCAGAATAAATTTAGCTTCAAGAATGAGATTGGTCAAATCCTAGGAAATCAGAAAAACCTTTTCAAGGCTTTCTCATTGGGTCCTAAGCACTCAGATTCTGCCATGATCCACATTATAGATATGTATACAGAGGCTTTAGTTTTATGTTCTAATTAATAAGTTGATAGTATGCTGTATTAAATTATAAAATTTTGGAAATCTGTAAATTTATTTATTTAACGTTCACCATTTCCAAAATGTCCAAAATAATTTTCCAGTACTTTCTTTAATAGACCTTTTTTAAAACTCTGTCCGTTTTAGAAATTTAATATTCCATTTTTAGAAGGAACAAAGTTACTCAATATCACCCATATTTAAAAAAAAACTGTTCCCTATGTATGACATTTTACAAAAGAATTATGCCCAGCAGCATTTATTCCAGGAGTGAATATATTGCTGGACATATATGAAGACAAACATGGACCAATTTATTATGTCAAATACGCCGAATTTGACGCAAAAATACTGCCGCACATTCTTTACACCACATTTATTTTGTGGTTTTAGATAGTTTTCTAGACAATTCTGCAAAAATCTTTCAAAAAAGTTCATTTGCCTCTGTAAAAGGGATGTGGCTTAACGTGCAATTGTTGGTGCAATTAGGGCAACATGTATGAAAGTTTTTTTCACCCTTTTTTTGGGGTGATGCACCAAAATTTTGAG
>JAODAL010040093.1:0-37294 GCA_025379985.1 Phyllomedusa bahiana
ACCCCTTAAAACCCGGTCAACTTAAGCAGTAATGCATTTCCAATTTTTCCTAATACCTTGATTTTTACTAGTTTTTAGTGTGCCACGGATTTTTGTATTAGATGTATGCTCTTGCCTTTTCGGTGTGCACCTATGCTTACGTTTTTCAAAATATATGGGTGTGCACAGCCTAATTGATTTTTGCAGTGGAGAAGCTGTCCTGTCCGGCCAGTAGTGTGGCATCAGAGTGAGTGTTCAGTGCAGAGGGGGCCATCGTTACCCCAAGGAGAACCCGCTTGTCCACGGGAAATGTGGAACGACTGACCTTTTTTCAAGATAAATTTCAGGCATGGATCGGCCAGGATTTCCACACACCAATGCCTTTAGGCGTCAGACAAATCACCATGATGCCTCACCCAAACTGTGAGAAATGGGGTCTGGTGTCAAACTACCTGCCCCAGCCACTATTCTGATCCCCGCCACCCGCCTGATGCCACACATCTGCTGACAGTTTCTCCATCTGCCACCAACCATCTTACCAGGTGTGGAATTCCCACCCACCTCCACACCGTCATTGTGCCACTGTCTGACCTCATGCTGCTGCTGTAGCTGATGCCGTGACCTACTCACGCTGTCATTGTGCCACTCTCTGACATGCCGTTGCTCCTGCCGCCGTCACCTCCACTCTCTGTCATTGTGCCACTCTGTGGCCTACTCCAGTTTTGCCACCTCCAGAATGTCATTGTGCCACTCTCTGACCTCATGCTGCTGCTGCCGTCACCTCCACTCTCTGTCATTGTGCCACTCTCTGGCCTACTACTGTTTTGCCACCTCGAGAATATCATTGTGCCACTCTCTGACCTCATGCTGCTGCTGCCGTCACCGCCACTCTCTGTCATTGTGCCACTCTGTGGACTACTACTGTTTTTTCCACCTCCAGAATGTCATTGTGCCACTGTCTGACCTCAGGCTGCTGCTGCCATGTCCTCCACACTGTGTCATTGTGCCACTCTGTGGCCTACTCCTGTTTTTGCCACCGCCAGAATGTAATTGTGTCACTGCCTGACCCATGCTGCTGCTGCCGGTTCACCCTCCATCTCTGTCATTGGGTGCCACTCTGTGGCCTACTCCTGTTTTTGCCACCTCCAGAATGTCATTGTGCCACTCCCTACCTCATGCTGCCTGCTGCCGTGCCCTCCACACTGTGCATTGTGCCACTCTGTGGCCTACTCCTGTTTTTTCCTCCTCCAGTATTTCATTGTGCCACTCTCTGACCTCATGCTGCTGCTGCCATCACCGCCAATCTCTGTCATTGTGCCACTCTGTGGCCTACTACTGTTTTTCCAACTCCAAAATGTAAATGGGCCACTGGCTGACCTCAGGCTTGAGCGGCCGTGACCACCACACTTTGTCATTGTGCCACTCTGTGGCTATTTCCTGTTTTTGCCACCTCCAAATTCATTGTGCCACTGCCTGACCTCATGCTGCTGCTGCCGTGCCCTCCACACTGTGTCATTGTGTCAGTCTGTTGCCTACTCCTGTTTTTGCCACCTCCAGAGAGTCATTGTGCCACTGCCTGACCTCATGCTGCTGCTGCCGCCGACTCCTCCAGTCTCTGTCATTGTGCCACTCTGTGGCCTACTCCTGTTTTTGCCACCTCCAGAATGTAATTGTGCCACTGCCTAACCTCATGCTGCTGCTGCCGTCACCTCCAGTCTCTGTCATTGTGCCACTCTGTTGCCTACTACTGTTTTTGCCACCTCCAGAATGTCATTGTGCCACTGCCTGACCTCATGCTGCTGCTGCCGTGCCCTCCACACTGTGTCATTGTGCCACTCTGTGGCCTACTCCTGTTTTTGCCACCTCCAGAATGTCATTGTGCCACTGCCTGACCTCATGCTGCTGCTGCCGTCACCTCCAGAATCTGTCATTCTGCCACTCTGTGGCCTACTCCTGTTTTTGCCACCGCCAGAATGTCATTGTGCCACTGTCTGACCTCATGCTGCTGCTGCCGTCAACTCCAGTCTCTGTCATTGTGCCACTCTGTGGCCTAGTCCTGTTTTTGCCACCTCCAGAATGTCATTGTGCCACTGCCTGACCTCATGCTGCTGCTGCCATCCCCTCCACACTGTGTCATTGTGCCAGTCTGTTGCCTACTCCTGTTTTTGCCACCTCCAGAAAGTCATTGTGCCACTGCTTGACCTCATGCTGCTGCTGCTGTCACCTCCAGTCTCTGTCATTGTGCCACTCTGTGGCCTACTCCTGTTTTTGCCACCTCCAGAATGTCATTGTGCCACTGCCTGACCTCATGCTGCTGCTGCCGTCACCTCCAGTCTCTGTCATTGTGCCACTCTGTGGCCTACTCCTGTTTTTGCCACCGCCAGAATGTCATTGTGCCACTGCCTGACCTCATGCTGCTGCTGCCGTGCCCTCCACACTGTGTCATTGTGCCACTCTGTGGCCTACTCCTGTTTTTGCCACCTCCAGAATGTCATTGTGCCACTGCCTGACTTCATGCTGCTTCTGCCGTCACCTCCAGTCTCTGTCATTGTGCCACTCTGTGGCCTACTCCTGTTTTTGCCACCGCCAGAATGTCATTGTGCCACTGCCTGACCTCATGCTGCTGCTGCCGTGCCCTCCATACTGTGTCATTGTTCCACTCTGTGGCCTATTGCTGTTTTGCCACCTCCAGAATGTCATTGTGCCACTGTCTGACCTCATGCTGCTGTGGCTGCCCCCGTCACCTCCACACTCTGTCACTAATGTTGCCACCTGAGCTCTCAGCTTGTTTTTTTCCAGCTTTCGCTGGAATGACTTTATCAGGCAACATTCCGGCTTGAGTTTTTTGATCAGTTTTGCCCTCTTCAGTGCCCAGGGAATTATATACTGAAGCGATTCTAAGAGCGGCGGCAGTCATGTGATTGTCATACTAAAACACAACACTGTATGAAGACCAAACCAAGCTCCCTCTGCATATTTAAGCATGGCACAACGTTCTACAGCACCCTGCAGGCTCTGTGCAGCCTGGAAATAGCTATTTTTTAACGTGATTCGTCCCAAATTAATTCGGACCGGATATATTTTTGTCGGGAAATTCGGCGAAGTGACCGAACCGAATGTTTGAGAAATTCGCCCATCTCTACATAAAGACCCTCTCTAATGTCTGGACCTAGCATCCAGCAATGTATACACACCGCACACTTTCGGCTTCCCTTAAGCCTCTGGGGGCCAGAGCTTCTTTCCAGCTCCTCTGCTGCTACACATCCAGGCAGCAGACCACGCCCCATGATCAACTGGAGTATAAGGTCTTTAATAGATCTCCAGAGACCTACCCAATACCTGGGCTGGACCATAGGGACCTGGAACGTGGGAACAATAACCCACCCATCTGCAGTTGTTCCGGGAAGGCCAGTCCTTAGTGGCTGGACATTAGCCATGCTCTGAACAAGAGTCAGCACCCTAATGTTGCTGACTGACAATCCCTGGCTTCCCCCACCGAGACCAGGCTCTCGGTGGCACGTACGCCACCTAGTGGCAGAACCATGCGACCACCCATGGTCGCACTGCCACAGTATTTATAATGGAAGTGCCATAAAGTGCAATTTTACAAGTATATATGGTGAGTAGGCACCATTAATAATCAGAGCATGTACAAGATATATGTCAACCAAAAATGGAAAACATACTAAAGATAAAGAGGGCACACGGAGAGAACAGCTTTGCAACCATAAATATCCTTGTATTATCTAGTAACTGCATGACTATTAACAAGTCCTGATAAATGTTTGAAGTTGAAGAGCTAGAATGGGAGGAGGGCCCATCCAAAAGTTTGCTATGAGGCCCAGTCTTCTCTATTTACACCCCTGCACACAGAAGCAGTCATCACTAGTGTTGAGCGATTATTATCGACAAAGTTGAAATCGGCACGGTATTTACATTGATCGGATTTTTTAGATCACGCGGTAATTTAGGTTAAAATCTGTGCATAATCTATTAATATCGCGCCATTTTTGGCGCTTCCTGTCATTTTGGCGGTCAGCAAATAGTTTACAAAATTTTGGAGCAGGGTGAGATGGGTGGGGCTTTCTGACTGGGATGTGTATGGTTGCGTTTTTGGCGGGAAAAAAATCACATGACCCCCGTTTTAAAATAGAACACCCCTTTCCTTTTTTCCATGATATGTTTGTCAGGTCTCATACGTAGGACGTGCGCTCTGCCCTGTCCAAACAGCTCAGAAAGGGCCTCAGCGAAATTTTTCTTTTTTTTTTCACAGAGACAGCTTTTAATTTTAGCTGTGATCCTTAGAAGTTTTTAGATAAATTTTTTTCAGATTTTGGGTTTGTTAGGCAAAAAATTTTTAAAAGGGCATTACCGCTGTAAAGTCACGGGGGGAGTGGGGGGGGGGGGGGGAGCCCTCGGGCAAAAACACAGAAAAACCCTCTTTAAATAAATAGGGGTTATTTTTCACCCAAAAACTTTTTTTTAGACATTGCTTTGGGCCTTATTTTAAGGATGCAAAAATTTTTCTGAAAACTGGGGTCTTTTTGTTGGGTGAAAAAAATCCACTTTTTATCGTAACATTTCAGATAGGTTTTTTTTTTTAAATTTTCCCCCAGTCCAGCTTTTTTGGGATTAGCCCCTTGCATTTAAAAATTTAAATACACCCAACTTTGTAGCACCACAGGTGTACTGATGGTGGAAAAAAAATTACCTTTTATTACCCTTTTTACATTTCGGGCAGGTGTTTTTTTTCATTTTTGGTCATCAAGCTTTGTTGTTAGATCTACTTTGCGGGAAATTTGAATCCCAGAATTTTTGTAGCCCCCCCATTAAAATGTTATTCCCAAAAAAAATACCTTTTTTTTATCCCGTATAATTTCAGTTTACGGTTTTTTTCCTTTGGGGGCAGGCCAGCGGGGTTTTTGAAAGAGCCACCTTGCAGGAAAATTTTTGAACCAGAAAATTTTTAGTCCCACAGGTGTACTGTTAGGTCCAAAAAAATATTTTTTTTTTTTCCCGAATACATTTCGGGACGGGTTGTTTTTTTCAATTTTGGTCATTTCAAGCTTTGTTGAAAGAGCCCCCTTTTGCTTTAAAATTTAAAATCCCCCAATTTTGTTTTGATTTGGGGGTTTTGAGAATAGCTTTGTTTTTCCCCGCCCCTTTTAATAAGAGATTTTCCCAAAAAAACTCTTCCTTTACCTTTTTAAAATTTTTTGTTTCTGAACGGGGAGCAAAATTTCAGGGGGTTTAGGGGGCCAAAGAGGGGGTAGGAAAGGGAAAGGTGGGAGGTCCCGAGAGAAGGTGCTCCTTCCATTGCTGGGGGACAACACACATGCCTTTGGATCGTCAGTTGCGGGAAACCGCACCCTTCATCGGGGGTCAGGGCCCTTTGAAACTCAGAAAACAAAACGCTTTCCCCAAAATCTGTTCTTCATGGTTAATCAACCTGCATCCAGCATCTTACCTCCTCTCCCCCCAGCCCACGGCCAAAATGCATCATAAAGCATCATCACTTTCCGTCCCCAACATGAAGCAGCCCAAATGTAAACCCTTCATGTCCCCAAAACCAAATGTGGATAACCCCTTTTTCTGAAAAATGACTCTTTGGGGAAATGGACAAAAAATTTGCTTGGGGTCGCCCCCCCTTTTTAAAAGTTTCAAGGGGGGGGGGGGGGGGGGGGGGGGGGGGGGGAAATTAAAGGGGGGAAAAGGAAAAGCCGGCCCCAATCGGAAAAAACCCCGGGGCCGGTCGGCAACGCCTTGCAGCCCCTCTTGCTTGTACCCGGCCCAGCTCCGGGAATGCAGAATGTCAGGATAAAAACCAAGTCCCCCTGTGTTGATGTTTGATAAAGGGAGGACATTGGGGACCCCAAGGGGGTCTTTTCAGAAAATTTTTGTTTTTCCCGGGGCGCTTCATCACTGGACGGGGATGAAGACGATAGTGTCAGAAACGGGCCCCGGGCCTAAAAAAAGGGAGGGGGGCGGTCCGCAAAATCCGCGGGAAAAGGAACCCCGCCAGCCACGGCAGCGCAAACCCCCCCTCGTTTTATCGCCGTAAAAAAAGGGCCAGGGTCTCTAAAGGGCCGGGGGCCCTTCTTTAAAACCCCTTCTGTTTCACCCAGCGATTTTCATTATGCCCCCCTTGCCGTAAACGAAATAAGTAGAGGGCAAAAACCCTTTTAGGTGGTTAACCCCCACCAACATGTCAGTCACATGCGCAAATGCATGATTTTGAAATGGGGGAAACATTTGGGCCCAAAAAAAGGCCAGACCCCCCCGGGCCCCAACCCTGTCACACCCTCGTTTCCCGCCTCCTCCTCCCCCGGGCCACCCCCAAAGGCGTTCCCCAGCTGCCCATGTCTCTCAGATTCAGATCGGGATCAGCCCCGCTTCAGCCTTCACCGTGCCCGGGGTACCACCACCCACCACCAAGACCCCCCCTACCCATTCTCCTTCCCCCCAGTTTGAAAACCGGCACCGTACAGGGGCCATTTCTGCACCCAAACCTTCTGCCCTTCCAGGTTTTGGAGCAGAAAGAAAATTTTTAACCCCCAAACCACCCCAAACCAAAAGGCCTGAATGTGGGCTTTGGGGCCGGTTTTGGGCCTTGGAAATGTTGCCTTTCTGTTGGTGGACAAAAGATGGGTTCCGCCCGTCATCCCCTTTCCCCATTGCCCCCAATACCAGATGCTGAAAAGGCATTTTTTTTGCCAAAAAAGGCCGTCCCTGCCCGGGCCCCGGGCCATGTGTCATCAAAAATTTCAAGCGGTTGTCTCCCTTTTTGTGCCCAAAAAAGCCCCATCTGACCACCGACACATGGTAGAAGCAGGGGCCAAAGGGCCCCGCTATATCTCTGTGACAGCTAAATGGGTGAGCGGGGGGGATGTCTCGGGGGGTGATGGTGGCCCCTCAGGCTCGGGCACGCTCTTAAAAACCCACGGGTTGGGGCGGGGATTTTTAAAACCCAAAGGCCCCTCTGGGGGCATAACGTGCCCAGAAAAAAACCGGGAAGGGGTTGAAATTAACCCTGTTTTTTTTGGAGACCGTCCACACACGGTAAGGAGCGGGGGACGGCTCTCCGCAACGAGACCGAGCGCGGCTGGGGGCCCAAGAGCCTTGTGCCAGGGAAGGGGGTTGGCGAAAGGGCGAAATCTGTTTTGGCCCCCCTTAAAAGATCGGTAGGCGGGAGCCATCCCTTGCCTGGCACATGTCATGAACCTTTTTCCGTCCAAAAATTTTCCCAAAAGAGCTACCCGGGTCGGGGATTTGCCTGCTGAGGAAGGCTCGGGTTTGAGTTCGCACTTCCGCCGTTCGAAACCCTGCTTCTTTCCCCCCCCTTTGGCGCGTTGCGCGTCAGCTGGGCCCCCCCGTCAACCGTCTCTTTGGGTGAGGGGAAAAAAAAACCCCCTGGAATTCCCCCCTCCAAGGGCTCCAGCATTGGGGGAAAGCAGGAAATGCCATTACGCAGAAACAAAGGTGACACAGGGCCCTGCCCCAAGGAGCGGGGGCGGCCCCTGGGGGTTTTGAGCTCTCCCTCCATCCTTGCCTTTTTGAAAAAGCCACCAAAATGGCCCAGGGGGCGGATTTTTCCCTTGTCCAAAAGGCCCACTTTTTCTCAATTTTATCGGTCTTCATTAGGCAGTGGTTCGGGGTCCAGGGCTAGTAAGGCGGCAATCGCTCTAAAGGGTGCTTCTTTCTGGGGCCCAAGTCAGGGCTGTGTTTAAGCTGTCCCGGAGGAAGTGGGGGGAGGGGGAGGAGGGGGGGAAATTCCCTAGACCCCGACTTACCGACTTCCCTGCCTTGGAAAAGGGGTTGGGCGCGAATTTGGGCGGAGGGGGAAAGATAGGAAGATCAGTTTGCTAGTGCCCCCGCCCCAGGCTTGGGAAAACAAGGCTCCATCTCTCACATGAGTGCTTGGATGCTCCTTTTTCCTTTCCCAAAATGTTCCCCGCTTTTAAAGGGCCCTCAAAATGAAAAAACAGTTACTGGGTGGCCCCCCTCCGGGATCCCCGGTACAAAAAAAAACTCAGCACTTTCCTTCCACCCCACCCAAAAAAGAGAGTAAAATTTCGGAAATGGAGGGCCTTGCTGATTGTCCAAATGGGACATCTGTTGTGGGCTGCTTCACGTTTTCCCCAAATTTTCACGGTTTGGGAAAACATCAGCGAATTTACAGCATAGAGTGCCAAATTTTCCGTAGCGGCAAACAGCAGGCAAGGTTTGGGGAAACCAATGGGGGACCCCCTGGGCAATCTATATTTTCCACCTCACCAAAAGCATGCAAGCAGGGGGAAACCCTCCAAAAACACAGAGAACCCGGGTTAAGATCATGGTGCATGACTTCCCGCGCTCAACAGCATTTTTTGTTTGTGTTTTGGGGCCCAATAGACTTAGGGTAAACCAAAAAAGGAAAGAAAAGGCCCCCGGGACGCTCGCCCGCCATAGAGGGTTGTCCTGCCCCGCAGCCGGTCATATTGAGCGGACCTTCAGCACAGCTGGAAGGGGTCATTACAGACAAACGCATGGCTTTCCACAGATAAAGGGGATCGTTTGGGCTTTTATCAAGTGAATAAGGGGGAGGATCTCTGATGATGTTGGGCCCCCCAAATTTCCGAGGGCACCCATTAGTTGCCCGGTCTAATTCAAATTCCCCTTCAAACAGAAATGGCCCCTTGAAAACTTTTTTTTAAAATGATCATTTTTTACGCAATTTTTATTTCTTTTCCCAACAATTTATTTTTCTGGTTTTTGGTTTAGGAGACTGTAAAAGACGCAAGGTTTCCTTTACAACACCGTATTCCCCTTTTTCTCACTTTGTTTTTTAGAAGTTTTCGCATTTCAATGGTTTTGAGGTCATGTTGCGTGAGAACAGCTTTTAAAATTTTGGGGCCCCTTTTTAACAGAAATTTGGCTTCTAAGTGGGGGTTTTTTCCATCACAATTTTTTAAAAGGTGGGTTTTAGGGAAATCGTTTTTATAATTTTTTGGGGGTTTATGGGTTTCTGTGAATAAAGCCCAAAAATCATTGGGCCCTTGGAACAGAAATGTGGCCCCTTTTTAAATGGGCATTTTCTCCCTCACAATTTTAACAGTGGCTTTAGAATCTTTTTTATTAATTTTTTTGAGTCAAGCTGGTTTTAAATTTCAGGGAATCTACAGGTCCTATTTAAAAAAAATTGTTTCAAAAAACATTTGTTCTTTACAATGGGCAAAAGTGGGTCAAGGGTCTGTTTTATTTTTTGGGGGGCATTTTGCTGTTTCCCTGCAGCTAAATACAGGTCCTTTTATTAATAAAAATTGTTTTTAAAAAGCATTTTTTTCTTCACAATTGTCAAGGTGGCTCAAGGGTGATGGTGCTGTCAGAAAAAGGAAAAAAGGGAAAAGGGCCTGTTAATGGACACATTTTGCAAAATGAAATTGTTTTTTTCAAGTCTTTAAAATAGCTTTCAATCCCTGTATTGAGACAACCCCTTTTTTACAATTTAAAAAAAGAAACAAAGCATGGTGGGGTTTTCCCAAATTTTTTTTAAAAATTTTGTTTTTTTTAGAATTTAAAATACTAAAAAAAGTGAAAGGACAAAATAAAATGGTAAAAAAAATTTCCCCTTTAAAATTTTACAAGGCAGGACATGGGGGTATGGGCACGGGGGCAGGGAACCCAAAATACAGAGGGCAAAGTCCCCGCAGTTTAGTAAAATGAGAAAAAGAATGCCAAAAAAAAGGGGACCCGGGGGGTACAGGGGCGTTTAAACCCCCAGTTTTCCAAGGAAACTCAATTGGTCCAAAATCATATGGAGGGGGAAGCGCTACCCAGGTCTTTAAATGGGTATGAGGAAGGCTGGAGGGGCTTACCTTAAAATTTTTGCTTCCCCATCCCGGGGTTCAGCACGATGTTTTCGGGGCTGCTCAAAAAAGGGGGGATTTTTTCCGTTTTTTAATTGATGTCGGACGCCAAATCTGGGGTCTTTAAACCCCACCCACTGTAACTAAAAAACCCTGGCTGGGTGAACCTGCGTGTTTTAAAACATGAAAAGCGCTAGCCCTGGGCCTCCCCCGCACCCCCTGTAAAGGGCTGGTAAAATGGACCCTTTCCGTGTTTTAAAAGGGTGCCTGACGGGGAAGGGACTGGCCCCACCGTTGGGGCAAAACAGGGGGAGCTTCAAATTTTTCTAAAAAACAGATTTTTTAAAAAAAGGGGGATTTTGTGAGGTTTTAAATAGTGGGCAAAAGGGTCCCCGGGCCCGGACCCCAAATTGCACAATTTGAGGGTTAAAATTTTCGGGGGGTGGGTTCACAGGGGGGGCATCATTTGATCTCCAGGTGAGTTTTGTCCCTAAATTTAAAGAAGAAGGATTTGGAGGAAAAAAAAAACCATTGAATTGATTGGGAATCCGGGCCCCAGAAGCCCGGGGGCAAATTTTCTTTCAACAAGAAGGGGTTTTTTGGGGTTTATTAGGAAAATTTGTATTACTTATGGGGGGTGCGGACGAATTAAAAAAATTACCCGTTTTAAAAAATACCTTTTAAAAACGCAGGGGGGGTGTATGTTGTTTTTTATCAACTTGGGAAAAAAAAAAAAAAATGGTTTAAAAAGTAAAAAAATATAAATAAAACTTCCCTAAAATAAATTCTGTAAAACAAATGTCGTTTCCAAAAAATATACCCAAATGACAGTCAATGTACAAAATTGCATAGTGGGCCCCTTTGGGGGATCTGTGGGTCAAACCCGGTTTAGGGGTTTATGCTGTTTGGCCCCCGGGGAAAAGGTATAGGCTATGTCCATTTAAACTTAATGGTTTTTGAAAGACCCTTTTTCCGGCACTTTTTTAAAAGTTGGGGGGCATGCAGGGTTTGGGGCTCATTTCTTGGCCCAGGACGGGTATATTTAATGCCCCGTTCAACTAAAATGGTGGTTGAAAGACCCCCTTTTCCCCGCACTTTTTAATCTGGGGGGTCAGACAGGGTTTTTAAAATTTATAAAAGCGGTATAGGGCCCGATAAGCTAATGGGCCCGTTAAACTAAAAAGGTTGGTTCAAAGACCCTTTTTCCCCGGGACCCTTTTTTAAACTGTGGGGTCAGACAGGTTTTAAAGGTCACACTGTGGGACAGAACCGGTTATCAATGTCCAGTTCCCAAATAAAATGGTTTTTGAAAGATCCTTTTCCCAGCACTTTTTAAACCCGTGGGTTTAGACAGGTTTTTAAAGGTCATTTCTGGTACAGGACAGTTATAGTTAATGTCCAGTTTAACTTAAAAAAAGGTGGGTTTAAAGGGCTCCTTTTTTCCGGTACTTTTTTTAAACTGGGGTCTGCAGGTTTTTGGGGGTCATGCTGCGTTCCAGGACAGGGATTTCAATGTCCAGTTTAAAAAAATGGTGGGTTTAAATCATACTGCCCCTTTTGGCACTTTTTTTTTAATTTTTTGGGGCATTTCAGGGTTTTAAAGGGTTTATGCTTGGGGTGCAAGACAGGGATAGTGGGAAAGGTCTTGGAGTTTTTTTTTTGTGGCCTTTTTTTTAAAAACCCAAGGTGTTGCCTAAGATTTACCCGGGATCCCTTTTGACTGTTGTGGATTTTAATTCCAGCTTCTCCATTTCCCCGTTTTGGGGGTAAAAAATGAAGGTGTTGTTTCCCCTCCCCTGACTTTAATGGGGCTTTGGCGATCAAATTTTCGACTAATCGGATATTTACTGATTTAAATTTACGATATTTGACCGATGACGATAGTCAAGAAACGCTTTATCACTATTTTATCACCTACAGATTCCTATTAAAAAAAAAAAAAAAAACATACAAAAAAACATCAATTTTTTTTTATAAGGGTTTTTTTCTTACGAGTACCGTAGCTAGCTAACAAGCACAAATCCCCTGTAGGAGGGAGAAAACAGAAAAAACCCATCCGAGATATTGCTACAATATTACGAGTAGCAAAATCTACAATTTGGTACATATTTAGAAGGAAAGCACTGGGTGAACTCATCAATGCAAAATGACCTGGATGCCTTTGGAAGACAACAGTGGTGAATAATCGCAGAATAATTTCCATGGAGAATAGAAACCCCTTCACAACAGCCAACCAAGTGAACAACACTTTCCAGGATGTAGACATATCAATATCCAAATCAACTGTTAGGGATGGTCAGGGATGCACACAAGACACGGACAAGTGGGGCCCTGACACTGATCCCAGTCTCTGTCCCTGCCTTTTGGGGAACCCGACTCCTTAATAGGCCGGCCCCAACCAGAAGACTCAAGGCTACACTGAGCAGAGTGCACAGACAGAAACGAACAAACAAAGAACACAAAAGCCGTAGTCGGATGGTCCAAGTCAGTAACAGGGCGGACAGTGCGGTACAAAGTCATGAGGCAAAGGGAGAAACCAGAAACAAAGCAGAGATCAGTAGCACAGAGAACAACAATAGGACAGGCTAACTATAAAGGCAAGCAGTATAGCAGGCACTGAGAAGAGGAAGCAGTGGCTATATAGAGGAAAAGGGTGGAAGTAGAGGAGCTAGGATAGGTGGCAGAACCTGTCAATCCAGAGAGCTGATTAACCCCTATGAGTGCTGGAGGATTTCTGGCCAAGGCGTCAATCAGAAATCAATCAAGATACAGGGCTTCAGAGAAGTGTTCACACAAAGGAGGCAAGGCCGCAGTTATGATCGCCACGGCCGTGGCCGGAGACCAGGGCCAAATGGCACGGACGTGACATCTACATAAAGAGAAGACTGCATGAAAGACTGCTTAAAAGCCTCAATAATCAAAAGAATAGATTGGACTTTGCTAAAAAAAATCTAAAAAAGCCAGCACAGTTCTTGACGAACATTCTCTGGACAGATGAAACCAAGATCAACCTCAACCAGAATGATGGAAAGAAAAAAGTATGGCGAAGGCATGGTACAGCTCATGATGTAAAGCATATCACATCATCTATAAAACACGGTGGAGGCAGTGTGATGGCTTGGGCATGCATGGCTGCCAGTGGCCCTGGGTTACTAGTGTTAATTGATGATACAACACAGGATAGAAGCAGCTGGATGAGTCCTGAGGTATTCAGAGACATACTGTGTGCTCAAATCCACCCAAATGAAGCCAAATTGATTGGTCAGCGTTTCATCATACAGATGGACAATGACCCTACACATATAGCCAAAACAACCAAGGAGTTTATTAAAGAAAAGAGGTGGAATATTCATGAATCAGACACCTGATCTCAACCAAGTTGAGCTTGAAACATGTTGAGCTTGATAGTTAAACCAATAGTCAGCTCACCTGTGAAGACAATGAATAACAGCAAGAAACACGCCCGGACTTGGTGGAAGCAGACGACCAACGGAACACCAGAAATAGAACAACGATATCCAGCGAAAAAGTGACGCTGTGTATTAAAAAATGTCTAAGCTTTATTAGTATCAAAATATAAAACGTATCACTTCATGAATGGTAAAAATAATCGCTCTAGATGCGATTATTTTTACCATTCATGAAGTGATACGTTTTATATTTTGTTACTAATAAAGCTTAGACATTATTTAATACACAGCAGTCACTTTTTCGCTGGACATCGTTGTTCTATTTCTGATGTTGAGCTTGAAACCAAGTTGAGCATTTGACTTGAAACAGACTAAACTTCAGAAAGAAAGGCCACAAACAAGCAGCAACTGAAAATTGCTGAAGTAATGGCCTGTCATAGCATTAAAAAGAGGAAATACAGTGTCTGGTGATGTCCATTAGAGATGGGCGAATTTCTCAAAAATTCGATTCGCCGACTTCGCCGAATTTTCTGTCAAAATTAGTTTCGACCCGAATTACTTCGGGATGAATCGTATTAAAAAACAGCTAAAATGCAGAGGGAGATTGGTTTGGTCTTCATACAACGCTGTGTTTTAGTATGACAAGCACATGACTGCTGCCCCTCTTAGAATCACTTCACTCTAAAATTCCCTGGGCACTTACGGGGGCAAAACTGACCAAAAACAGAAGCGGGAATGCAGCTTGATAAAGTCATGGCAGCCCCACCAGGATAAAAACAAGCTGAGGGCTAAGATCCTACGATAGCGTCAAAGAACACAGTAGTAGGTAACTGGAGCCGCCACAGATCGCAGCACTGTAAGGGGACAATGGCAATAGCCAGGCAAGGGAGCGGAATCTAAGTAGGTCCCGGTTTTCACCAGAGCCCGCCCCAAAGCGGGATGGACCTGCTGCGGCGGGAGTCTACCAGGTCGTTACCCCTGACGTGACTTGCTTGCAGTGGCAGCCGAGGTGTAGCGAGGTACAAAATCGTAAGGCAAACTCATAGTTGGGAACAAGTTTTAGGTCAGGACAGCCGGCAAGGATCGTGGTCAAGGGACGGAGGCAAGAGGTACGGTACACGGATTTGACAGACGAGGCTCAAGGAAACACTTTCTCTATAGTCTCTAAATATCATTATTATTTATTTCATAGTCCCAGAGGCGGTTTTAACTTTCTGTAAGTTGGACATACGATTCACATTCTTCATACTGAAGAAGCTCATCCAAAGCCAGTTTTACAGCATTTGCTTTTGCTTCCCATTCCAGTTTTGTACTAAATTCCATCACTAATGGCACCGAATGCAAAAAAAAGCACCTAAAACATTCTCTGTAGTTAGGGTCTCCTTCAGTTCAAGTTCCATACGCTGCATTTGAACAAATTGGTGTCACACAGAAACTGTATTCAAACTACCACGTTTCTACTTCATAATAAACTTCTTTGGAACTTTTTTAGGTATTAATGATGAAGCTAATGGAGGTAGAATTGCCTTGGCCAAAAATGGTTTCGGAACGTTAGCAAACTGACTACAGAGGATTTCTTTATAGTATTTGAGTTTGTCCTCCCTCTAAACAGCTGGAAAAAAGCTCCCATTTTGGACCGGTAGCGAGGGTCCAAGAGGGTGGAGAGCCAGAAGTCATCTCTCTACTGGATGGTGACTATTCGGCTGTAAGTAGACAGGCAAATCAGCATGTTGTGGTTCATGTGCGCAAGTGACTCTGAGGGACTCCCTGCCTCCATCTCTACTGTATACTGCCATGGTGCTTGGTGGTGCTTGGGGGACAGTGGCACAATGACAGAGTGTGGAGGTCACGGCAGCAGCCACAGCAGCAGCATAAGGTCAGGCAGTGGCACAATGACAGAGTGTGGAGGTCACGGCAGCAGCCACAGCAGCAGCATGAGGTCAGACAGTGGTACATTGACATTCTGGAGGTGGCAAAAACAGGAGTAGGCCACAGAGTGGCACAATGACAGAGTGTGGAGGTCAAGGCAGCAGCAACAGCAGCAGCAGGATTTCAGACAGTGGCACAATCACATTATGGAGGTGGCAAAAACAGGAGTAGGCAACAGAGTGGCACAATGACAGAGTGTGGAGGTCACGGCAGCAACAGCAACAGCATGAGGTCAGAGAGTGGCACAATGACACAGTGTGGAGGTGACGGCATCAACAGCAGCAGCAGCATGAGGCCATAGACTGGCAAAATGACAGAGAGTGGAGGTCATGGCAGCAGCAGCATGAGGTCATAGAGTAGCACAATGACAGGGTGTGGAGGTAACGGCACCAGCAGAAGCAGCATGAGGTCATAGAGTGGCACAATGACACAGTGTGGAGGTGGGTGGTAATAGCAGTCCCTGGTAATGATGGTGGTAGGGAGATGGAGAAACTGGCAGCAGATGTGTGGCATCAGGCGGGTGGCGGCATCAGAATAATGGCTGAGGCAGGTAGCTTAAATCCAGACTCATTTCTCAAAGTTTTGTTGAGGCGTCATGGCTGATGTAATCTGACGCCTAAGGCATTGGTGTGTGGAAATCCTGGCCGATCCATGCCTGATTCATCTTGACAAAGATCAGTCGCTCCACATTTCCGGTGGACAAGCGGGTTCTCCTTGGGGTAACGATGGCCCCGTCGCACTGAACACCCGCTCTGATGCCACAGTACTGGCCGGGAAGGACAACTTCTCCACTGCAAACTCGGCAAGATTCAGCCACACATCCAGTTTGGCTGCCCAGTAGTCCAGCGGATCTTCTAATTTGGGTGGCAGACTGCTGTCAAGTAAGCCACAACCTGTTGGTTCAGGGTCTGCTCCAGGTCCTGCTGCTGCTGCTGGTGAGTGCCCTCCTCACTAGGCGGGTGAAGGAAGCTGCTCATCAGCGACTCCAGACTTAGGTTGCTGCTGATGGAGCTGGTACTGCTCCTACCCCCCACCTTCCCACAGCAGCTATGGCAGTGGTACGTGACTGCTGAGGAACCACCCGGTCAGACCTGTCAGAGGATGGACCATGCTGCACATAGGCAGCGGCCAACTGACTACGAAGGATTTTTCTATAGTATTTGAGTTTTTCCAACCTCTCAGCAGCTGGGAAAAAGCCTCCCATTTTGGACCGGTAGCGAGGGTCCAATAGGGTGGAGACCCAGAAGTCATCCTTCTGGCGGATGGTGACTATTCGGCTTTCACTAGACAGGCAAATCAGCATGCTTCGGGCCATCTGCACAAGTGACTCTGAGGGACTCCCTGCCTCCATCTCCACTGTATACTGTATACCAACGGTGCTTGGGGGTCATCGGCCTGTCTTCCTCATCTCCATCTACCTCCTCTAGCTGCTTCTGCTCCTCCTCTCCTGTCACCTGGGTAGAAAAACCACTCATTTCACCAGACAATGCTTCTGCTCCAATGTCCTCCTCCTCCTCCAGTTCAGTCCCCACCGGACTCATGTGGCCACGAGATGTAGTCGCCACGTCTCCAGTCCCCTGCCCAGAAAGATTTTTCAGCATCTGTTCCAGTGGAATGACGTTATTCATCCCGTAGTCCTGGCGACTGACAAATAACGTGGCCTCCTCAAACGGCCTCAGGAAATGGCAGGTGTCACACATGAGCTGCCACTAGCTGACTTCAAAGTTACACAGGGGAGTACTCGTGTCTGCCTGGATCATCAAAAAATCGTTAATGGCCTTTCACTGTTCATAAAGTCGGTCCAACATGTGCAGGCTGGAATTCCAACGGGTGGAAACATAGCATATCAGCGTGTGTTGGGGGAGGCCGTTCTGCCACTGCAACTCGAGGAGGGTGTTCCTGGCTTTGTAGGAATGGATGAAGTGCATGCACAGTTTCCTGGCCATTTTCAGAATCTTCTGAAGATCGGTGGAAGACTTCAGGAACCTTTTCACAACCAGATTGAACACATGCGCCTTGCAGGGCACATAACAAGCTACCAAACGACATGGAAACCTGCAAAAAAGCATTAATGCTATCTACAATACATGAAAAAAAGGTTGAGGTTCTTAGTTCACATGTTTTGATCAAAAATGTTTAAGCCATCCCCGACTTTCAACTGGACCCCAAAAGCGGCTGGTCATACACTATTCCTACCTCTCTATTGAGTCCAGTTCAGACTTCTCAATTGGGTCATTCGACCTCCATAATCCAGAGAGAAAAAGGCACCAGCTTAATAAACACACCGCACTGGTCTAGTAACCTGTGGAGATGGGCGGGGTGCAGAAAACCAAAATGGAGGCATCCACTCAAAAGAGAGGCAGGAATAGTGTATGACCATCCGCATTTTGGGTCCCATTGAAAGTTGGGGATGGCTTAAACATTTTTGATCAAAACATGTGAACTAAGAACCTCAGTTTTTTTCATGAATTGTAGATAGCATTAAAGCTTTTTTTCAGGTTACCATGTCGTTTGATAGCTCTTTTTGCTGATGGTGTACTACTGATATTGGAGTGTGTGTATATGTACCACAGCCATGCAGTGTACATTGGTGTTCACATTGTGCGTTTTTCAGAAATGTTTTTTTGTGCAGAACTATATGTTGCATTTGGCATATATTGCTTTTAACTTATACAGTGAGGAGCAGGGCGCATGGCTCAGCCCTCCTCGGTGTTACTCTCATTGTCCGTCACCATGGTTCCGATTTGCAGTTGGCGCGGAGAACTTCATTTCTTGCCACACATCGATTTCTTGCTGCATGACGCGGAGCAGTTCCTCCCCTGTGTGACTTTGTTCGCCGAGGCAAGCCAGGTGTAGAGCTGTGTGACACCGCTGTGCCCTACACATGTGCTATGATGGAGCAGTACTTGTGGAGGCTGATGGTGATGGTGGTGGAGGAGGAGGAGGAGGACATTGTCGCAGGAGCAGCAGTTTGACAACATGGAGGAGAAAGCGGCGTCTCCTGTCCAAGTCGTTGGTGTGGCTGGGCAGGAAGCACATTCACCCATTACTGTCCCTGACCGTGATTACAGCTCCACACGTCCACACTGCCATGCACCTTGGAACAAACCGATAAGCTATAGGACTGGCCCACCTTCTGTTCTACATTTTTGTGAAGGGCTGGTACTGCCTTTTTGGAAAAGAAATTACGACTTGGAACTCTCTACCTCGGCTCGGCACATGCCATTAGTTCTCTGAACAGTGCAGAGTCCACCATTTGGAAAGGGAGGGACTGCAGTACCAAAAACTTGGAAAGGAGCACGGTCAGCTTCTGCACCTTAGGTTGGTTGGACGCATACTGTTGTTTCTTTGCAATCGCCTTGATGAACGACTGCTGGCACCATGAGTAACGTGGAACAGGAGCATCTGGACCGGGAGAGGATGGCAAAGAGAAACAGCTCCCTTCTGCAAAGGTGGTGGAGCCTTGACTGACTGCAATGGCATGCGTGCCACTGGGCGCTGCTGCTGCTGCTGTTGCTGCGGCGGCAGGATGGACCACCACATCTGAGCCACGTTTCTCCCAGGCCACCGGATGGTGACGCTGCATGTGTTGATTCAGGGCCGTGGTGCCAACGTTAGCTCCCTGGCCACGCTTCACTTTCTGCCTGCAGATTCTACATATACCCATATTCGGCTCCTCTGGTGTCTTAGCAAAGAACTGCCACACCGCCGAGTATCGGATTTTACCGCCAACACTCCGCACTGAGTGACTACTGCCGCCGCTGCCTCGCTGAGCCCTTGTGCCGCTACTTTCTTGGACCTGCGAAGCGGGTTTTATACCCCGTGGCCGCTTGGCTCCCGACCTCACACTGCTGCTATCCTGCTGACTCACGGCCACACGACCCACGTGCTGGCTGTGCCGCTGCCTGACGCGCAAGCTGACGCCCTCTTCTCCTGACGATGATGAATCCCTTGCCTCACCCGGCTCCCAAGTGCGGTCGGCTACATCATCATCTATTTGTGTTTCATCGTCACTGCAGTCCTCATCACCGGTCTTGGTATGCAGAGGCTGACCCCTCACAACATGACCTCCCATGCCACTCTCAACATCTATACTTTGCCGCCTACTGCAAGAATCAGGGGATATTGGCCCCATTTCTTCACTGCCAAGTAACTGCTGACTGCCCTCCTCAAATTGTTCATCCTCGCTAAATAGTGGCGCTGAGCCCAGACCATATAGTAGATCTCTGGCTGAGGGAACCGGATGGGACAGAGGTGGGTTGAGGACAGGTGAGGGCCGCTGACCCACTCCCGGGCCATGCCAACTAAGGGTTGTGTCTGACGTTCCCACCGACTCTTGGCTGGGGTTGTCAGATGTCATCTGTGAGGAGGTGGATGACCTAGTCAACCAATCAAGAACCCTTGGGTTGCTGGTCAACACACGGCCGCTAGATGACACCGGCAGTTCTGGCCTCACCGAGTGACCCCTGCTGCGATGTCCCCTTACTGTGCAGTGACCTGTGCCTGCTCCTTCAATGTTTGTGCCACCGCCACTCACATGTGAAGAGCCTGCCACCTCTCTGTCTGACATACTGTTTGATCAAAAATTTACAGACTCGGTTTAATGAAGATATCTGTATATGATAAATACACAGCATGTATTTGAGTCCAAATGAACCCACTAACAGGCTTGGGTAACCTTTGGATATAAATTGCGCTACAGAAATCATCAGGAAAAAATTAACTGGTATGTGGCGTGTAAAAACTCTGTGTATTTTACTGACTACAAAAGCACAAACAGGCTTAATTAACCCTTGGATATAAATTATGCTACAGAAATCACCAGGAAAAATTTACTCGTCTTTGGCATTTAAAAACACTGTTTATTTTACTGACTACAAAAGCACAAACACGCTTAATTAACCCTTTAATATAAATTATGCTACAGAAATGACCAGGAAAAATTTACTTGTCTTTGGGTTTAATAACACCATTTATTTTATGGACTACAAAAGCACAAACACGCTTAACTACCCTTGGATATAAATTATGCTACAGAAATCACCAGGAAAAATTTACTCTTCTTTGGCATTTAAAAACACCGTTTATTTTACTGACTACAAAAGCACAAAAACGCTTAATTAACCCTTGGATATAATTGTGCTACAGAAATCACCATGAAAAAATTAACTGGTATGTGACGTGTAAAAACGCTATGTATTTTACTGACTACAAAAGCACAAACAGGCTTAACTATCCCTTGGATATAAATTATGCTACAGAAATCACCAGGAAAAATGTACTCGTCTTTGGCGTTTAAAAACACCGTTTATTTTACTGACTACAAAAGCACAAAAACGCTTAATTAACCCTTGGATATAAATTACGCTACAGAAATCACCAGGAAAATATTAACTGGTATGTGGCGTGTAAAATCACTGTATATTTTACTGACTACAAAAGCACAAACAGGCTTAAATAACCCTTGGATATAAATTGCGCTATAGAAATCAGCAGCAAAAATTAACTGGTATGTGGCTTGTAAAAATGCAGTTTCTTTTACTGAATACAAAAGCACAAACAGGCTTAGATAACCCTTGGATATAAATTGCGCTACAGAATTCAGCAGGAAAAAATTAAGTGGTATATGGCATGTAAAAAAGCCGTTTCTTTTACTGAATACGAAAGCACAAACAGGCTTATATAACCCTTGGATATTCAAAGTGCTACAGAACTGACCAGATGTCATTAAAATGTATATGGAGCAGAATTGGATCCACACTGGACTTCAATTACAATACCCCACAAACTGAATCAAAATTATAATGGAAGAGGAGCAGTCTCTGATAAAAGCAGTGACACCCCCCAAAAAATCACTATTAAAAACAAATTTCTTTTGTGTGAGACCTATGCAGCAGCACGGCACAACGAGAGGAGTGTGAGGAGCGAGCATGGCGTCCGAACTCATATAGTGCGGTGACGTAACAGAATCCCGCCGGTCTCTGACTGGCTTCATCTCTGCACGTCATTGATGGTGTTCCTTTCTTCCTCCCAGAGTTCATTGCCCCATGTAACGCCATGTGCTTGCGCCCATTTTATCAATTAAAAACACGCTTCGTTTCCGCGAATTACCCCAAACTTCTATTTCATGCAGAATCAAAGTTTTCCTGAAATTTTAAATGAATTCCACTTCGTTAGAATCAATTCGCCCATCTCTAATGTCCATGAGTTGAAGACTTCAGGCAGTCATTACCAACAAATGGTTTTAGAAATTAACATTAACATTTTTTTTACAATTATTTCATTTGTCCAATGACTTTTGAGTCCCTGAAATGAAGGGATTGTATTTTAAAAATACTTTAGTTCCTTACATTTTTATGTATTCGTTTTGTTCAACCCACTGTATTAAAGCTGAAAGTCTGAACTTCAACTGCATCTTAATTGTTCTGTTCAAAATGCATTGTGGTAATGTAGAGAACCAAAATTAGATAAATGTCGTCATAGGGCAAAATATTTTGGGGCCTTAAATTTTACCTTTAAGGGGTTATTTTATATATTTATTATATATATTTTTTAATTTTTTACTTAATATATTTATATTTATATAATATATATTGTAGGAAGGCACAAAGGGCCGTTATTGGAGGGGCGTTATGGGTCACCCATCTGTTTTTTAACGGTGAAATTTAAAGGGCCCCTTTGTTTTGAATTTTCAGCCCGGGGGGCAGGGCCCCTGACACCGGTTTTAAAAATTGTAGTAAAGGAAAAATTTTCCGTTTATCCGGGGGCCGGGGGTTTATTGGAGCAGGGCTGTAGAAATTGGGGTTGGGGGGGCGGGCTGCTCCCCACTCCCGTCCTGGGGTTACCGCCCTATTTTGGGGCCCGGGGGCTTTTGGTTTTGTGGGGGGGTGTGGGGTTTTTACCTGGTACAAAACCCGGTTTTAGTGGAGCTTAAAGTTTGGGAAGGGAAAACCCGAGCCTTTAACCTTGGGACTCCAGAGGGGAGAGGGGACTGTGAAATGGTGTGGTTCCCCTTTCCAAAGGGGAACCTGGGGGACGGTTTCGGGACTTATACCTTGTGACGTGTTTGTTTGGATATTTTTTTTTGGTTTAAAACAAGGGTGCCGTTTTTTGCAATTGGTTTTTTTTGGAAATTTACCCAAAACCTTGCTGTGTTTAAAAACCAAAGGACTGCTTCCTTTTTCCTAAACCCCACAATTGGTGTTCGGATGCGGGGAACTTTCCCGGAGTAGGAAAAATGCATGTTGGGTTAAGGGGGGGGCCTGCTACTAAATTTAAAGCCCGACGGGGTGCGATGGGGGGACCTGCTGAAGCACCTGGTTCAGGGTGAGCGCCCAAAAGCAACAAAACCCATGCAGAGTCCGTGCCCGGGGCCAGCAGGAAAATAACCAGCTCCTAATTGGCAAGGGGGTGGGGGCCCCTGGGGGGAAGTTCAGGGGGGAAAGGGGGCCCCACTGCAAACCCCTCGGAGGACGGGGCTGCAGGTGGGAAGGGGGTACCCAGACGCCCCGCAGAAGATGACCCCAAAAGGACGACCCTGGGGGGAAACCTTTTCCCTTTCCCTCTTCGGGTTTGGGGTTTCCCCAACGGGAGAGGAATTTTCAGCCCCCAGTGGGCGAGGTCCTGGTCCCCTTTTTTCACCGGCCCAGCTCAAAGGCTTATTTTGGTTTTTTCTCTGCAGGTTTCCCGGGAATACCCTTAAAAAATGGTTCAGAGATCCTTTCCCGCCTGGGGTTTTACGGTCCCCCTCCCGGGCGAGGGTGCACCGTGGGGATCAGGGGGGGGCTTTGGGCCCCCCCGGTCCCAAAAGTTTGATTTTCCTGCCCCCTCCAAACCGAAAATTTTGGGTGCAAAACCAGGGTCTGTTCCCCGCCCCCAAAAGGTGGGGAAAAGGGTTTATGATGGGCCCGGGTTTTTGGGGACGCCTCCCCAAGCCCAGGTGCCCCTGCTGGGGGGCAGGGAAAAAACCCCCGCGGCGGATGAATTGGGGGAGCCTTGGGGGAAAGGTATCAGGACGTTTTGGGCGCTCCATGGTCGATCCCCGGACCCTTTGCCCCTCCATACTGGGTATGAGAGGGGACCTTTATGGCCCTTTTGAAAGGGGGCCCAAAAAACCCCTTTGAGAAGCCCGGGTCCAAGGCCAAAAGGGGCCCGCCAGAGCCAAAACATCCAGACCCTCTGTAAAGGGAGTTATCTGGGGAAGTGTCACGCCCGCCGGGCAAAAATGGGGGGCCCAATGCCCCCTTGGCTCGGAACCCCATGGGGCTGTTTTCCCTAGGGGGGGCGTTTCTCATTTTGCCCCAACCGGCCTGCCCCCCGCAGTGATGGACTCGGAGGGAAGGGGCTTCCCAAATCGGGGCCCCTTTGGGTGAATGGCACCCCTTAAACGGGGGGCTCCTGTACTCGGGGGTTTGGGGCACTTCCTAACGGGCCCCTATTTTCCCCGGGGTTGATCCCCCGGGGGGAAAAATTTGGGAGGGCACGTGCATAATGGGGATCCCCAAAAAGGGCCCCGGGGCTGAGCACGTTAAAATCTGATGGGGGTACAGTGTCCCAACCAAGTAGGCTTTGTTTAGGGGTTTACTGACGGGGATTTAATTGGGCCCGGGGTTTCCCTCTCTTTTGGTTTTTTTGGGAAAATAAGTTTCAAACAGAAAATTTCCCCAGAGTCGGACAGGGCCCCCAGAAGGGGCCCCGTCCAGGACGGGTGGTTCCCGAATTTCCGGTTTTCGTAAAGGTAGGGGGATGGTGAAAAAACGAGGGCACCCCTTGACGGAAAGGGCCCCGACCTAGGAGTATCCGGGGAAATTTTGGGACGGGGCCCCGCCGCAGGATGAAACCCTGAAAGGGGTTTCCCAAAACGTGGGGGTCTGGATGGGGTAACCCCCAAATTAGGGGCCCCAGGAAAGATTTCCCCATTTTTTCCCTGAAGGGGAAACCCGTTGGGAAAAGGGTGACCAAAATCCTTTTAAGAAAGGGGGGGAAAAAACTGCTAGGGTTCCCCAAAAACCCCCTAGGCGGGGGTTGGGGCTTTGGGCCTGGCTCACTGTCCTGTCTTTGGGGGGAAAACCTGGGGCCAGTAAGGCCGTAGGAGGGGGATTTTCCCGGGTTCCGGAACTACTCCCGTCATGTCCCCCGGGGCCCGGTAAACCCCCCCCAGTCCCCCAATTTTCTGCAGCCCGCTAATCCCATTGCCTATTTTTGAGATACCCTTTTAGAGAGTAGAAATGGATTTTTGTGGGGGCCCCCCGGGAAAATCGGCTTTGAGGACACCAGTACAAATTTGGTCATCATGGACTACGCCACCAGGTTTTCCCCGAAGCTGTGCCCCTGAGAAAAGCTTTTCCCCAAAAGTCATTGGGGAGGGGCCCTTTTGGGACATATTTTCCAGAAAAGGGGTTGCCCAAAAGAGATTTCCCGACGGAAACAAGGGACCCCATTTTATGTCAAAGTAATGAAGGTTTTTTTTAAGGTTTTGAGGGTGTCCCAAAACTAAAGGGACCCCCGGGTTTTATCACCCCCAGAAAATGGGTTGGTAGGCGCTTCCCAAAAAGACCTTTTAAGGCCATTTTTGAAGGAAAAATAGGGCGAGGGAAAGGATGGCCCCGGGGAAAAGTGGGACCCACCTTTTTCCGTTTTTCTCCTATTTTTCTTTTTGAGAGGTTCCACAAGCCCCCCGGGTTTCCCCCTTTTTAATTGCTTTATTTGGGAGGCAAAACCCGGGGTCTATTAGTATGCCAAAGAGACCTGGGGAAAACGGGGGGTACGCCCCATAAAGCGTCATTGGGCATGTGGCCCCCTTGCGGAAAGGATCGCCTCAGGGGACTTTATTTTTAAAAAGCATTTTCTTACAGGCCCCAAGAGGCGCAAACGAGAGCTACAACAGGTCCGCCCCCGAAGGGTGGAGACAGCTTAATTTCCCGGGGGGGCCCGGGTCCTGGTTTTAGTTCCAACCCGGGGGAGGAAAGGCCAAGTTTCCTGGCGAAATGGCCCAAAGGGCCCTTTTGGGTAAATTGAGAGGGTAGGGGAAAGGGCAACTATCGGGTCCCCTCAGGGCCCGGTAGAAGGAAGCCCATCAAATCACCCCCATTTAATTGCTCAAGCCCATGGAAGGATAGGGACCCCCCGGGGATCTTGTTTGTTGTTTCCCCAAACCCGAGGGCCAGGATAGTGGTAGTGTTTTTTGCGAGACCGGGTTTTTTTTCAGACCCAACAGTGCAACCTTTTGCTGCAAAAAATAGGGGGGCTTGTTTTTACGGGCAAATGGGCATAACCTGTTGTGGAACATCAGATTGTGACCGAGCCCCTTGTCAGAGTTTGTTTTAAAACCTTATAGGATTCCCCCGGGGGTGGGAAAATTTTGGCAAAAGGGCGGGGTTTTAAAAGGGAAAGTTAAATTTAGGGGGGTTTGAAGGGGAAACTAAGAGCGGATGGTCCAGCCCCATCATGTTTGGCCCAAAAACCCAACGGTGAGTGACGCTTCGCAACGACTTGCAGCTAAATGAGGGGAAACCAAGGTGATGCCCTACCCCCCTGCCCCGGGGGTGGATGGCTTTTTGGGAGGTTAGGGGCCCCCCCCCCGGTTATCACCCCCCCTAGACCTGTCCCCGGGGGTTTTTAGCAGATCCCCTTAGCCAAGGAAGGGGCCCCAGGAAGACTGCTTTTTTACACCCGAAGGGGGCCTTCCCAATAAATTTTAAAAATTTCCAAATTTTGGGTTTTCCGGGGGCTTCCCCCCACCTTTTCCAGAGGGCGACGGATAGGATCTTGGGGTCCCAAAAGGCATATTTGGGAACCCTACCCTTTATGACATAGTGAAACTTCAGCCCAGGGGAAATTTGGGGGGGTCACCTTAAAAAGATCCCAAAAATTTTTCCTAGATTTCCCCTAAAAGGGAAAAGGGGGTTTTTTCCCCCTTTAAAACCCCCGGGAAGTGCGCCCATTGGGATGGAAGGGCCGTTTATTGGGGTATGTCGTGGGAAGGGGGGGAGATAAAAACCTCAAGGGGAACAAAATAGAAGCCATTCCCCCAAAACCCGGCCCCGTCCCCTAATTAAAAACAAAAATGAGAGGGGGTTTTAAATTGGGGATATTTCCCGGCCGTTTTATAAAAAACGGTTTGAAAAGGGGGGCGTTTTCCCCCAACTGACCCCAACGAGGGTGCCCCAAAAACCCCCATGTTTTATTAAAGGTCCCCGGGCTGAGGAAATCTTCCCCAAAAAATTGAAATCAGCTCTATGTAGACCCGCCGGTATTGGTGGCCCCGATTTCTCTCGAGAAATTTTTTGGTACAAAAAGATGCCCTAAAAAGGGCGGCCCAGGAGCAATTTTGTCCCAAAGGTTTTTTCAAAAGGGGAAAGGGAATTCCCCTGGTTTCCTCCGCCCGGAAAAACTGTCCCCTGCCCCCCGGGTAATTACTCCATTATTTGGAGGGAAATTGCCTTTACCATTAAAAAGGGCCCCTTGATTCTCTCCGGGACTACCCCCCTGGGTCGGAAATTTAGATTTGGGGACGGGGTCAAAGGGGCCCCTTTTTTAAAAAAGTTTAATGGGAAAAAAAAGGGGAACAATGCCAGGGGCCCCCCGTTGGTTTCTGGCTCTGCCAAAAAAATTTTTTTTTCTCGGGGGAGCCAGGCCCGGGAAGCTGCAGGGGAAATTTCAGATGCCCCCCGTGGGGGGTTTTATAGTTTTTGGCTGTAGGGTCCCCCCAAGGGGGCCCCCGGGGCATTGGGGCCAAAGGGGGGGGGGGGGCCGGGGGGGGGATGTAGGAAGGCACAAAGGGGCCGTTATTGATGGACCCTTTTTTTGTGTCACCGTTTTGTTAAAATTGGTGAAATAAAGCCCATTTGTTTTGGTTTTTGCGGCAGCAGGCCACTGACACAGGTTTTTTAATTTTTTAGTTTGGCAAAAATTTCCGTGATCTGGGTCGGGCCTTTTTTGGGCAGTTGTAGAGTTGGGTGGGACGGGCTGCTCCCACATCCAGTCCTGGGGTTACCGCCCCTTTTTAAAGGGCCCGCAGGCTCAGGTTTGGGGAGGGGGTGTGGTTTTTTTACCCCCGGTACAAACGGTTTTAGTGGAAACTAATGTTTGGGAAAGGAACCCCGAGCTGAAAACCCTTTAAATCCAGAGAGAGAGAGAAATGGACCCTTTCGTGTGGGGTTTCCCCTTTCCGGGAACCTGAGTACGGTTTTGCAAATTTAACCTTTTGGGCTGTGTTTGTTCTGGATATTTTTTTTTTGGCTGGCAAAATTGCCGTTTATTTGCAAAGTTTTTTGGTGGAGTTGCAACAAAAAAACCTTCTGTTGGGTTTAAAACCAAAATACTGCTTCCAATTTCATAATCCCTACAAAAATTTTTATATTGTGACAGGGCAACAAAAGGGAGTTTTTCCTATTTCTGCCACTAGGTGGGGGTTATACCCCAGTTCTTATTTCAACATCCACCCAAAGGGTAACCCGGGCTTGGTGGGAAAAAGAGCCAAACCGGAATTTTTTTGTCAGCCCCCACTTAAATTTGGTTGGGGAATGGGAGTAGTATTAGTGTGGCTTTCCAGCCCTTCTGGGTCGGCTCTTATTTTGGGAAGAGCAATGTGTCGGGTGGGTGTCTACTCCCCATGGGCCAGGGCCGGATTTTGGATAGGGCTTTGGTTTTTTCCCATTAAAAAGGTTGGGGCCCCCCGGTTTTTAACCGGGGGGTTTGGGGGGTTCGTTTCCTGGAAGTGGAAGCGACGGAGGCTGAGGAGGGCTTTACCCCGGGTTGAGGCCAGAAGGGGGCGACCTCTGAAAGCCCAAAAACCCGTGGAGGGGCTGGTTTAAAACGGATATGTCTGATGGACATTAGGTCCGACCCTATGTAGAGGGGACGCCTACAAGTGTAGTGAGTGGCCGAAAGGCCAGGGTTTTGTTTACCTGTTTTCTGTATTTTGTGCCGTGTAAAGAAATAAAGTTTGGGGGGAGCCAGGCTGAAAGAAACCTGGTGTCCTGTGCCCCGTGTGAAAATGGGCCCAAACCCTTCTACCAAAAAGGCGGGGGTCCAAAAAGCGGAATATCCCTAGGGGCGACCCAAAAATTTGGGGCTGGAGGCATGGGATTTTCACAATTATATATATTTATATAATTTTTATATATATTTAATTATTTATTTTTATTTATATATATTTTAACGCTTCACTTTCGTTTGGAGCCATCTTGGACCCTTTCCCGGGGTTCTTTTAGTCCGGGATCGCCGGTTTTGGGAAAAAGGAAATTTTTTACACCCGGGTTCTCTTCCAAATCGGATTCCCCCCAGCTTTATTTTTTTCAAAAACAGGAAAAAATATTTTACGGTATACAAAAATTAAACCCCTTTGGCCGTTTAGCCATTAAACTCAATACAGTAGAGACCCTTCTAAAACCCGCGGTCAGGACCTACTGTCCAGCACCAACAACACTGTACTCACGTAGTACACTTCAGGCTTCCGTCCAGCCTGGGGGTAAGAGCCCTCTCCTCAGCTCCTCTGCTGCTCCACTCTCAGGTAGCAAGCCACACCCCCCGATTTACCTGGAGAGACAGGCTTTTAATAGGTCTCCAGGGATGTTTCCAAAATCCCGTCCTGGAACGTGGGGACGGCAACCCACCCAACGCTATCACCGTCCAGGAAGAAGCAACCCGTTACTAGCCCGCATGCAGCCATGCTAGCTACCTGTGTCAGCAATCTATGGTTACTGACGCCAAATAGTTTCTTTCCCCACCAAACCCAGGTTTTTGGTGGCACGTCTGCAGCCGGTATACTGCTGTATTCCACCTAGTGGCAGGAACATGCGACTGCCTGCTGTCGCTCGTCCACCAATATATATATATATAATATATTATATATATAATATATATTATATATATATATATATATATATATATATATATATATATATATATAATAATTATATATATATATATATATATATATATACCGAGCATCTACATCGTGATGTATACCAACCTATCTACCTACAGGGGCCATATATATTTACAGGGGCTATATATTTACCTACAGGGGGCCATATCTACCTACAGTGGGCCTATATACCTACCTACTTGGGCCAACATTACTACCTACTTAATGGTAGTAATTGGTAGGGAAGTGCTGGAAAAGTGGGAAGTGTAAGATGTTTGTGTGGTAAATTCTGCTGGGATGAATTGTGGTCAGGAGAAGTCATCATGGCAGTCTGAGAAGAAAAGGGAAAAAGGACGACTCATCAGAGAAAAGAACAATTCATTAGAGAAGAGGTTTCCTCAAAGAGTCCATAGGAAAGGGACAGCATCCAATTGGGTTGAAAATGTAAAAAATGACTTACTTTATTCCTCCACAAAACACCAACATGCAACTCTTCAACCTAATCACACAAAAAATTCCCCGGGAAAACAAATAAAAAATCTAAAAGGTTTTGGGAAACCCAAAAAAGCCAGTCCCTAAAAAAATTCCAAAAAAAACCCAAAAACTCTAAAATTATAACTTTTAATATAACCCATAAAAAAAAACGTTTACGTATCTCAAGCCCCCTACCTTAGTAAATTAAAATTTTTATATTTTAAAAACATATACCACACGTCCCAAACTATTTTCCCTACATTTTAAACCTCAAATAGCCCCAAGAAAAATCTTTCCCGTTTAAGGGGGGCCCTAGCCCTTTTGTGCTCACCCTTTTAAATCACTTTTTTGGCCCCTATAAAACCACCAAAACATTAAATTTTAAAATATATTTTATTTTCTATATTTTATTTTAAAAAATTATATTTAAAAAATTTATATATATATATAATTTTAATTTCTGTACAGTGTTTAAAGATATATCATTTAAAAACCCCAAAAAAAATTTTATCGCAAATTTCCTGTAGAGCCCCATAAAAAGGTTTCTAAAAAATCACACTCCCGGGATATGAACACGGGCAAATTTTTCTTTTTCAATTTTTTAGGGTAAAGGGCTAAAAATTATCGCCCGGGTGTGGGGAAACAAAGATACATTTAAACCCAACTTCACTCAAAATAAAATAAAACCCCTTATCCTCGCCCGCGTTTCCCCCCTCCATATTTGGGGGGTTCATCGGGGAGGTCCCTAGGGGAGTCCATGACCCCAAGATAGTAGCTCCCATTATTGCGATTTATTTTAATGTTTTTGTATCCCTTTTTAAATAGGTTAAACATGACCGCTGTTTACCTTTCCTAGGTGTGCTCACCACTCGGCGTCTTAAAAAACGCCTGCCATGTGCCAGCTTAGGCGGCGTCTTTGGCAACCAGCCCCGTTCACTGCGCCCCGCGCCGAAAACCTCGGCTTATTCAGATCGCTAATGCGCTTTGCGTTTGGAAACCATGAAAACCCACCACCGCTCGGGCCCGCGCGGGCTCCAAATCAAATGCGATTGGCCCCGGGCTTCTTTCCCGGGCCCCAAGATCTTTCTGGGGCCCCGCCCCAAAACCCAAACCGCGTCCCACTCAGACTTTCCCCACCACTTACTTTCCTCGTTCAAAAACGAGGGTTGTAAGGGCAAGATGTCCTTTTTAAATTTCCTCCTTTCATCCGGTTTGGGCCGCAGTTCAAAACCACACCCAAAACCCTTTCATCATCAGCCAGGGGGCAGGAAAACCCAGTTTTTCACCCCCCAAATCACTTTCCCAAGGGATTTATAAAAAAGTATTTTTTAATCCCTTGGGGGGCAAAGAGCAAAAAAGTTTATATATTTTTATAATCACTCTTGGTGGTAAATTTAATAAAACTTTCTTTCCCACCCAAAATTTCCTAAAGGGGGGCCAAATATCCCCCTTTAAGTTTCTAAAAGGGGTTTCCTAATAAACACAGAAAAACTTCTTTTTAAAAAAAATTTAATAAATTCAGTTGTATGCAAAGATTTTAACAATTTGGGGAAATAAGATATATTTAAAAAAATCCCTGAATAATGGGAATCAAAAACCCTAAGGGCAAATTCTGCCCATTACAACCCCCCATTTCTATCCTTATGAGCCTCCCAGGATCCCAAAAAGACACGTTAAATATATTTTGCACCGGGGAATTTCAAAAAAAAACGGGAAAAAAATATAGAAGTTCTTTAAAGACCCTCTGGCTGAATCGTTTTCTTTCAAAGGTCCACTTGTTTCCTTACAAAAGAAAATTTTTTATAAAGGATTTCCCCTTTCTTATGTGGGAATTTTTTCTTTTTATAACAAAAACCCGGGGAACCCCCCCCACCCCCTTTTAAGGAAAATTTCTCCCCCCCCCCCGAATTCCCCCCCACCCCCCCGAAGATAGGGCCTTGGAAAGGGGTTTTTCACGTTATGTCGCCACCCCCTAAAGTTCCCCAATGGGGAAATTTTTTAACTGTCGGGGTCGTCCTTTTCCCAAAAATATTTTTTTTGCCAAGTTTGTTTTTTACAGAGATAAACAATTTCCCTTTGGGTACAGAAATTCTTTAAATCCAAATCGCATAGATCTTCCCTGTCACCGAACTTTTTAAACCCCTTTTAGTCGGGCAGATAAATTTTCCCAAAATGTACATCTTCCGCATCTAAACTTTCCCCAACGGGTTTTCTTTTTTAACCATGTTCCCCGGGTTTGGGGTTTTTGGGGACCCAAAAATGGCTGGGGGAAACAGTCTTTCCCTCAAAGACCCTTCCTCTTCTATAGTTAAATTGAGGATTTTAGAGAGGGCACAGCTAGATCTTTTTTCACAAAAGGGAATATAACCCCAAACTCCGCAAGTTTTTATTACATCATTGTTTCGGTTGGGCCCTATGTCCAAATTTTCCTAAAATGGGTTTTCCCCATCTCTTGGGGCCCCCCGGAAATCAATAGAAAGGTTCCTGTTACTCCTAAGTGCGTTCTTAAATGGGAGGCTTAATACTGATAGAGGTATCCCCCTTTTCCCGGGGAACCCATCCTTGAGGTCCCTTTTCCTGTTGGTAAAAATCTTTTTATTCTGGAGCAGTTTTTTTTCGTATACGTAGGGACCGGCCTTTGGGTATTCCTTGGGGAATATTTTTTTGAGATAGACGAGATACGTAAAACGGATTTTTTAGGGTATTAATTTAAAAATTTATTTTTAGGTTTGGAATTTTTTTTTAGGTTTTTTCAGGGGACTAATCTTCAAAACCCAACAAGGTCTTTGCCAAGTTTATTTTAAAAAAATGTAATTTTTTCTTGTTAATTTAAAAAGGGATTGTCAATGAGTGACAGCCAAACACCTACTTAAAGGCCCTCCTCCAAAAAAAAAATAAAAAAACATTTAAAATGGGCCAAACAAAAAAAAATGTCAAAAAGGGATTTTCCTCAATTTCATATTTTAAAATTATTTGGGGGTTGCGGGAAAATTGAAAAATGAGACAAAGTATTTTTCACCAGGGGTACATCGAGAAAAAAAACCACTTTCGGGGGCAAAAATACCTGGCTTGATAGGGCAAAAATGCCGAGCTACAGGGGACAAAAAAACCTAGCTACAGGGGACACCGACCTACAGGGGGCCATATACCTACCTACAGGGGGCAAATAACTACCTATAGGGGGCAAATACCTACCTACAGGGAGCCCAAAAAAAATAAAAATAGGGCCTTTTTTTATAATAATAATCTTTATTTTACGCGCCAAAAAAATCTAAACACTTTAAAATGTAGAGGGTACAATTCAGACAGAAGAAAGACTTACACAATAAAAGCTTTTACAGATAACCAAGGGGTGGGGGCTCTGCTCGAAAGCTTAAAATCTAAAGGGTGCCGGGGGGGAGACAAGGGTGAAAAGTGCTAAAGTTTCAATGGTCCGCCTTTTTTCATAAAATATGGGTGGTTTACTAAAAATTGGGTGAACCGTCAACAGACAGTACATCTAATACGATAAGTCCCTGTGGGTGCCTAGTGTGGGGGAGTGACAAAATGGTGTGATAGAAGGTAGGGTTTTGAAATTTAGGGATTTTGGTGGGCCTGCCTAAAAAAATGTATTTCGGGGGCATATTAAAACTATGAAGGTTAGGATTGTGTTGGGTACGGGGTTAGGATTTCCAGAGAATTTGGGGCACAGTGTGAAACTGAAAGGGGCATGGGAACTTCGGACATTGTTTTTTTAAATTTTGGGTTTCTGCAGCGAGCGGAGATGGCGGTTAGGGTGGTAACGGATGAAGGAGGAGATATGGGGGGCAAAACGCGGAGCCCTTTAGGGGGTAGTGGATGATTTTTATATTGTATCCTGTAACCCCCCCCTGGAACAAGCATGCGAAGGTGTCGGCCTCCTCTTGTCAACTTGTTCTTTGCCCACCCCACCTCTCCCTTTCCCCTCACACTCTCCCCTTTTGAGGTTCACTCTGTCTGCTTAACCCCCAAAGGGGCTGTTTCTCCCGACCCCAGGCCCCGCAACTGCCTTCCTTGCCCCTTTGCCCCTGGTTTTTCCTTTTCTCTCCACTGACATCCGACTTTTATCTGGGGAATTTTAACATCCCAACGAAAACCCCCCCGTTCCAACAAACTCCTTTCACTCTGTCCTCCTTACCCTCCCAGTGGACCCTGGAGCCACTCAAAAAGATAAACAAAACACTGGCCCCTCATTTTCACCCGCTCTGCCCCCTATCTGATTTTTTAGAATTTTTCCCACCCAATTGATCACAAATTGCTTACCTTTTCCCCGTCTCCCCTGCACCTGCTCTAGGGTCCACACCTAGTACACCCCCCAGAAACCCCAAAAATCTTTACCCTCCACTCCTCGACTCCTTGCACCCCCCTCTACCATTCCCCACTTTTGACCCGACACAGCCACCGCCCTTTTACAACCATACAATCGCCCCACCCCTTTACTCAGTCGTTCCTCTCACAAAACCAATAAAAACCTGCAAACTCAAAAGACAACCCGGGGACACAGCCTCCACTAAACACTGAGGTGACTTTCCCAAAGCTGAACGCCGCTAAAAAAACCTCTTTAAAAAAAAAAATCACCCACATCATTTAAATCTGCACTCACACACCAAACAGGGTTTCTTCACCACTCTCATATCCTCCCTGTCTCCAAACCCCCGACAAAATTTAACACCTTTAACTCTCTCCCCCCTTTCCACCAGCACCCCTCCCCCCTCTCTCCTTTTTTGCAGATGACTTTTCCTTCACTTCCTAACAAAATCAACCTCATCAGAAAAAGCTTCAGCCACAGTCCCCCCGCACTCTCCTCCTATCGCCAATTTTCTTCCCTTAAAATTGCTTCCCCACTGTAACTCATAAAAAAGCTTCCTCTCTACTTTCTAAATCCCAAACCCCACTACCTGAATCTTTACCCCCTGCCCTCCCCTCATCCCTGAGCTTATGCTGCTATATCCCAGCCCTCACCCACCTTTTCAACATCCAAAACCCCTGGCATCTTCCCCCCCTCTTTTAAAAAAACTTTTTCCATCACACCCATCCTTAAAAAAAAAATCCCTTGACCCCTCATCTCTGTCCAACTATCGCCCCATCTCACTGCTCCCTTTTGCCTCCAAACTCCTCAAGCAGCACGTCTATCTTCAACTGTCCTCCTACCTCTCCTACAACTCTCTCCTCGACCCACTACAATCTGGTTTCCGACCACATCACTCTACTGATGCCGCCCTAACCAAGGTAACCAATGACCTAGCAACTGCTAAAGCCTCACGCTATTACTTTGTCCTTCTCCTTCTAGACCTGTACTCGGCCTTTGACACTGTCAAACCCACTCCAATCCTATTACAAATCCTCTCCTCCCTCGGCATCAGGGACTTGGCTCTTTCCCTGATCTCCTCGTACCTCACTGAGCGGACACTCAGCGTCTCTCATTCTCGCTCCAACTCATCCCCCAAACCACTCTCTGTTGGCGTCCCCAGGGGTCAGTCCTGGGTCCACTACTCTTTTCTCTTTACACTCTTGGCCATGGTCAGCTCATAGCTTCACACGGCTTTCACTACCATCTATATGCTGACGACACACAACTCTACATCTCTGGCCCAGATGCTACCTCTTTCTCTCCGGATGCCAGACTGTTTATCGTCCATTTTGTCCTTCTTCTCCTTCCGTCATCTAAAACTAAATATGGAGAAAACTGAATTCATCATCTTTCCACCGTCCCACTCCATTATTATTATTAACATTTATTTTAAAGCGCCATTGATTCCATGGTACTGTACAAATTTGAGGGGGGGGGGGGGGGGGGGGGGGGGGGGGGGGGGGGCCCCATACATAATATGACAAATGAGTACAATAATAACAATGAATGACTTATAACTAGTGTTGAGCGATTTTTATCGACAAAGTTGAAATCGGCAAGGTTTTTATGGTGATCGAAATTTTCCCGATCTTGCGATAATTAAGGATAAAATCTGAGCATCATCTATTAAGATTGTGCCTTTTTCGGCGCTTCCTGTAATTTTGGCGGCCAGCAAATCAGATTACAGAATAGAGCAGGGTGAGATGTGTGTGCGACGTCATGACTGGGATGTGTATGGTTGCGAAATTTGGGTGGAAAAATCACATGACCTCGTTTTTACATAGAAACAGCGTTTCCTGTTTCAGCCCCAGTGTCTCTCAGCGTCTCATAGGGATAGGGACCTGCGCTCTGCCTGTGGCCAAACAGCTCAGCGAAATTAGTCTATTTCTGCACAGAGAAACCTCTACTATTAGCTGTGATCCTTCCAATTTTGTTAGATTAGAGATTTGAAGATTTTAGTAGGGTTTCTAGAGGAATTTTTTAAATCAGCATCTACCGCTGTAAATTCATGGCGGTGGGAGCGGGGGGGGGGGGGGCCCTGGGCGTAAAACAAAAACAAGCCTATCTAAAAAAGAACCCTGGTTTAAAGGGTTAAACCAAAAATTATGTAACATTTTTAGAGGGAAATTTTTTTTTTTATTTTAAAATTTGCTATTGAAAAAATTGGGGCCCGCCGAACTTATATTGGAAAAAACTCATTTTATAAAAGGCAGGGCTCTTTGTTACTGGAAAACTCCACCCTTTAATTTTCAGTATACATTTCCCCAAAAAGGTGTTTTAAATTTTAAAAATTTTTAAACCCCTTACACCTGATGGCTTTTATAATCCACCTTGCAGTTTTAAAATTACAATTTCAGCAATCTTGTAGTCAGACAGGTTTTTTTTTGCCAAAAAAAACCGTGTATCCCCTACGAAAAAAAATTCCCCAGTTTTCGGTTTTTTGACTTTTTAAAAGCACCCAGCTTGTTCATTGGGCGCAGCATCCCCCGTAAAACTTAAAACACAATTCATATTCACCCCAGAAAGAATTGAAAAGGGGCAAAAAAAATGTTTATTATACGAAAACCCCACAGTTTTCGTGTTTTTTGACTTTTTAAACCCACATTGTTTATTGACCAGCCCTCCCCGTAAATCTTAAAAAAAACAATTCAAAATTCACCCAAAAGGGGAATTGAAAAAGGGGGCAAAAAAATCCCTTTATTTTTACCAAAAAAAAAAAAAGTTACGTGTTTTTTTACTTTTGCGCCCCCCAGCATTGCTTTAATTTAAAGCACATTTTACGTAAATCTTTTAAAAAAAGCAATTTCCCTTTTTCACCACAGGTTAATTGGGAAATGCAAAAAAATAAACCCTTTATTTAAAACCAAAAACCCTAACAGTTACGTGTTTTTTTTACTTTTGCACCCCAGCAAATTTTTCATTTTTTACGCAGATTAAGGGGGAAATCCTTTTTTAAAAAGCAATTTTTAAAATTTTTACCACAGGGGAATTGAAAGGTGCAAAAAATACCGTTTTTTATACCAAAAAAATAACCCGATACGTGTTTTTTTTGGGCTTTTGCCCTTCCGATTTGGTTTGAAAGACACCTTGCCCTTTTTAAAATTTTAATCCAGCAATTTTGTTTTGATTAGAGGTTTTGAAAAATTTGCTTTTGGGTTTGCCCTCTTTAATTTAAAAGAATTTTCCCCAAAAATATTCCAAACCTTTTCCCAAATTTTTTTTTTCTGAAAATGGGGGCGAAATGCAGGGGGTAAGCAGCAAAGAGGGGGGTTACATGGGGGGTTTGAGGGGACGAGGGGGAAGGGGCCCTTCCAATTTTAGGCGGGGCCCAAAATTTTCATGCCAGCGGATCCCTCAGTTTTCCCCGGGGTCAGGCCCTATCATTTTGCTGGGTCAGGGCCCTGTGAACTAAGTAACG
>JAODAL010040094.1:0-37291 GCA_025379985.1 Phyllomedusa bahiana
TGGGGTTTTGCACGATGAAAATTTTGACGTGGGAACCTTGAAAATGAAATAACAAACATTTTTCAATTCATTATTATTAAAAATTTCTGAAACCATTTTTGTTTTAGCTGCCCCCTTTAGTGATCCTTTTGTTTACAGCTCGTCCCAGGGATACGACCAGGGCTGAGAGCTCCTCAGTCCAGGTCGACATGCTCAGACTTTAAATTCCTCTCCTCGGCAGCTGCTGAGGTTCAAACCCCAGGTGTTGTCACTCTACTCCCATCCTCTGTACTCCTTAGTAATTAGTCAAACAGTGCAAATAAATAAAAAAGAAACCTCTATGAGGTCTATGCATTGATAAAGAGAGAAAAAAAATCACAGTGTTTGGTTCCTGCAGGGATTTGAACCTAGGACCCTTTTGCTTGGAGGCAAAAACTTTACCTCTCAGCTACTCACAATGCTTTTACATAACAGACCTTTTTGACTTCAGAGGGGAAAAGGGCCCTGGTGATTCATCCTGCTGTGTCACAATGATATGCAAAAAAACAAATCACACACGCCCCCTTCTAAGCACACAGAGCTGAATGCAGGAGGTATGAAATGAGATTGTGGCAAAACCCCTTTAACTGCAATTGCATCTTCAGGATGCAGATACAGGTGAAAACTATGGTTCCACTGGCTTCCTGTCCTGCCATTTCCCCTCAGACCCCAGCCCGGTTCAGGTCTGCAGTATATAAGAATCCAGATGTGCATTGAAGATATCATTGGGCCCACATAGGTGACTTAATGACGATGCTGTCTGTGCTGACCCGCTGTGTGCTGTCCTCTCATAGGCCACAGGCCTGAAGCAGCCCATGGCCTCTGAGACGATAGCACAGACCTGAGGAAGCAACAGGTTTTTTTTATTCTTTAAGGACAAAAAAGTCACAGTATAAAAGAAAAGGGGACAATGAGGGAATGGTATTGGAGAAAAGAGGGTACTGTTAATGTGAAGGGGCACTAATAGAGAGAAGGAGGCACTATTGCTGAAGCGGCTACAGAGGGGTACTCCCAGCACACCTGGTGTATGCCAAAGAATAGGTGTATGTTCACATTCTATTTTCTGCAACTGGTTTATGTCTAAGGATATTTAAGGCAGAATAGATGTCTATACTACTTGCTAAAAATCTCATTTGAAACGCATCCGCGCCCTTGTGCATTGCGTACGTCACTTGCTACAATTATTTTTTCTCTTTTTTAATATGTCTTTAAATAAGATGTTAGAATTTTATTAATGCAGCAGAATTTTTTTTTCCTACTTATTGAACGACCTGTATATTTATATTTTTGGACTCAAATCCATCACTCCGACTCCACAACCCTGTTTTTTTTACACCTCATCTCTTGACAGGTTATAATATGAGCAGTAAGATGGCTCTAAGCTGCCATGACAGCAGGTCGCTGCCAACTACCAGGGGGAAGGGGATGCCCACTGCTATATAGCTGCCTCACAACCTCTAAGGCTAAAAGCAGATGCCGGCTGGACGTCAAATCTTGGGAAAAGTTAGCTGGAAATCAATAGGGAAATATAAAATGTACTACATAAACTGTGTAATGTAGTACACTAGGAATAGCTGCATTCTGTATTGTGGTTAACACATTTTTTATATTGTGAGTACACAATTTCTGTATCTCCGCAGCTCAAAGACCTCCACCCCCCTTTGGGAATGGAATTTGTAGCATAGGTTTGCAGAACCTCACACCAGTCTCTTTTGACAGTTCTATTACACACTTGTTTGTATAACATGGGCTGTATCCATATTTATTACGTTTTATGACCCGTTCTGTATACATAAGTGCCATCACTACTTGATTAAAGGAGAGCATCTTATCAGGCATGGCTGACCTCTGACATATTGCCAGTCATAAACACGGGTCCCTGAATGGACAGAGGTCATCGATCTGTCAACGCAGAAGCACAGTCTGTGATTGCCATCTAATGGGGATAGGAAGCAACAACCCTCATTAGACATCAAGGGTCCATCCACCTCATCAGCTTCCAGCCAGTGAAATGAAGCATAGTTATGAAGGAGGTGGGGAAAACCTGAGATGGCTGAGTAGGGTATAAGACACATTGTCCAAGGCTCAGCTCTTTGTACATAGTTTTTGGGTCAATCTTGGATTGAGCTGTGTTCCATCTTCATCCTTACCTTTTCTTTATGTAAGCACTGTACCCTGTTTATTATTAAAATTACAATTAATAGGTTCAGTTCTTGTCGCTGCACTAATCCATTACCTTGAAGAAGTGTTTTTAAAACTGTGACTGCTGAAGAGCAGTGAGGTAACCTGGTAAGTGTTTTTTTTTGTGGTTTTTTTTTAAGTATATCTTTGGGATCAGATTCCTTCCGTCTGATTCTTTTTTGATTATTGAAGGCAGGTGATGGCAGCGTATATTTTTGGGGTGCTGGAACTGTCTTGGGGTGTGATTTATCCTCGATTCTCTACCTGAGTGAGAGGTGAGCGCCAGTGGAAATAAATCCGCTCCATTACAGTGGCCCCCAGTCACGTGCTGGTGAGTGTGTACGTGACACACTGCTTTTTTTCTTTCTGACTTCTGGCTTTGGATACATTATTCCGTTGGTGTTCTGTTTTCCCCCCAAATGTGTCATGCAGTAGTTATAGCTTTTTGTTTGCAGGCAGATGGAAGTATTTTTCTCCTTCAGGCCTCCATTGATTTTTTTTGTTTACTGCTACAAAATAAGACTGTGTGTATATATAGGTTGCATTTTTGGTGCATTTTATGTGGAGTTTTTTTCACTTTGGATTTAACCCTTTCCTGACAGCTGGTCATAATTTTTTGGCTCTTTGCTTTTTTTCACCCCCACCTCCCAAGAGTTATATCTTTTTTATTTTTCCATGTACATACACATACGAGGGTTTTTTTTTCAGAGCAAGATGTACTTTTTAATGGTGCCGTTGACCGTACCACAGAATGTACGGGGAAACCGACATAAAGTGGGGTGAAGTGTGAAAAAAAGTACTTGCGCCATGTTTGCAGGGGGTTTGTTTTAGGCCGTGTTCACACGGCTTATTTCGCCACAGATTGGCGCCGTACTCCGCAACGGATTTGCGCTGCATTACGGCACCAATCCGTCGGAGTAATTACAGTAATCCACTGTTTTCATAGAGAACATTGGATTCCGTCGCTCCTCCTCGTTCGGCGAATCCGCCGGGCGGGGAGAAAGTGACATGCACATTATCCAGGCGCAATACAGCCGTGGATAATGGAAGTTCTATGGGGCCGGCGGGCAGCGCCCCCGTCCCTTATTCAAGCCGGAATTGCGAGCGCAATCCGGCTCGCAAATCCGCCGTGAATAAGCCGTGTGAATGGGGCCTTATGGGTTCCCCTCTTCAGTATAATTGATGTGTAATTAGGTTGGGACAATTCAGGTGATGCCAAATATGTAAGTTTTCGTTATGTTTAAGTAATTTAAAAAAAATAAAAGCATTTGTGAGACAGTGACAGGGGGAATAGTGGATGGCAGATATATTTCCCCAAGAGTACTCTCCTATGCTGCGTTAGGCGGTTTTGGGCAGATGCGTGTCACGAAAAGGCCTGGGTCGGTGAGGAGGCCGACGCATAGGTGTCAGTAACACTAGTTGGGGACACATTCTTTAGTGTAGCGGTTCCAGTCCACTTAGTCCGGGTCGGCTTTCTGGAGTGGTTCAAAGTGCGGGTGGGTGGCCACTCCCAGCCCGGGTTTGGGGCGGGGCTCAGGCCTATAAACCCTGGACTAAGGCCTGTGTGGAGTGCTGGTGTCATCTGGGGAAAAAAAAACTTGCTGTGATTAACAGACGCTGTTTTGCTTTTTAGTCTAGTAAGGGAAATACTGTGTGTAGCAGTGTTCAGCCGGCAGGCGTTTATTTTGTTTACCCTGAAGTTAAGGCTTGTTTTTGTTAATTTCTGCTGAATAAACCAGGCAGCGCTGGAACTTAAACTTTATCTCGTGTCACTGTCTCGGTCTGTGGAAGCCCTGTTTGCCTACCTGACGCTAAACCTCCACACATTCTAAATTTTTTAAATTTGCACTGCAGCGCCATTTTCTGTGTCCAGTAACTTTTTTGTTTTTTCACCTATGAACCTGAGTACGGTTTAATTTTTTGGGGCTGAAGAGTACTTTTTATTGATATCATTTTGAGGCGTGTGACTTTTTGATCACTTTTTACCTCAATTTTTTTGAGATGTGAAATGACCAAAAAACACAATTTTGGCCTTTTTAGATTTTTTTTTCTTCTATGATGTTCAGCATAAATGATATTAGATTTGTATAGTTTGGACTTTTATGGACGCAGCGACACCATTTATGTGTAAGGGTTAGTTCACACGGCTTAGTTTCTGGCGTGATTGCGGGCGTATTTCACCGCGTATTGAGATGCGAACCGTAATTACGGTAATCCATAGCTCTCATAAAGAACTATGGATTATGCCTCTCCTCGCGTGTACAATACATCCCGGGGTGATTAGTGCCGACTAATGCAGTGGGCCCCGTGCTTTGGGAATACGCGCTTATCAGCACGATATACCCGGGGTATTACTGTACGCGCCGCAATTACGCCGTGTAAACATAGCTTAACTTTTATTTTTTTATTTGTAAAATGGCAAAATGGGGAGCGATTTAAAATTTTAATATTTATTTTTTTAAAGTTTTTGAAACTTTGTTTGTACATTTAGGCCATGTTCACACGGTTTAAAATGGGCCGTATTTCGGTCCGTAATTACGGCGAAGTGCCCCCAATTACGGGCAAAAAGGGCCCATTCTTTTTCGGTAATTCACAGCCCATGGGAAAACTTGGATTCGTTCCTCCCCCCCGCCCGCTTTTGTACTTTCTAGCCCTAGCGTGACTGCTAGGGCCACAAAATCCCGGCCCCCTCCACTCCCCGTCCCCCCCCCCCTTTCCAAGGGTAATTGCGGGGGTTAGCCCCCCTAGGGAGTCTTTTCTTGTCCCCCTTTGATTGTATACCGAAATATCAGTAAAACACCCACATTTTGGGCCAAAAAAAAATGGGAAAATTATTGTTTGGATAACCCTAGGGGGGAAAAATGCAGCTGTACTGGTGATTTCAGAAATAAAAATGGTACCAAAAAATTTACTAGGCATTTTAAATTTCCCCCCATAGGCAAAGGTTTTAATTCCCCCCAAACGGGCCCCGGCAGGAAAATATTTTGTCCCCATAGGAATAGGCGGTATATGTCCCCCCAAAGGAAAGTATAGTTCCCAATGCGGGCTTTTTTAAAAAAAAAAAAAGTATTCACTTTTTCCCCGCTCGATGTGACCGCTTCTGGAAAAGGAGGGTGATGACGGATATCCGAAGGTGTAGTTGATTCTATTGCGGCAGGGGTGCCCGGATGCTTGGGTTGATCAAAAAATCAGTACAGGCTCCCAGAGGAGTCCCAAAACTGAAGTACCCCCCGGCCCCGGGGGAGGCAGTCCCCGGCGGAACGTGATTGATTTGGTGGGGAATTTTTTTTTTCAGTATTCTTTGGGGAAAAAACGGTTTATCTGCAAAAAGGGGTAAATAAGCAAAGGGTGTCCCAAAGATGGGAAAGTGATAAAAACTTTAAATATGGCACTATTGCCATATGGCACTTCTTAGGCTTCCAGCTGTCATGGTAACCAACAGCACCCGTTTTTTTTGTCTGGAAAGGGCGTAGAATGGCTGCGAGCCCACCTTTTTCCCTTGACCGCGGCCTAAACCCGCCGCATTTGGGGTTAAAACGCGAGATCAGGGGGCCCCCAGCAGGGGTGTCAGCTGAAATATTACCCAGCACCTGCCCCTATGGAGACACACTAGCCCTTACATTGTCGTTGGGCTATGTTCACAGGGTTAATTGCGGACAAAAATTACCCCCGAAAATTACGCCTGGGAGGGGGGGGCGGGAGGGGGGGAGGGGGGGGGGGCCGGCACTTTCGCCCCCATAGCGTCATGCTACGGGCGTAACCCCGCTAAAAAAGTGAATTTGTCAATTATTCTCCCGCCGGGGCGGAGAGGGACAAACCCAAGTTTCTTGAGAAGGAATTACCGTAATAAAAAGGGCGTTTGGGCCCCGTAATTGGGCACTTCGGGCTTAATTACGGCCCGAAATAGGGGCCATTTAAACCGTTGAAATGGGTTTAAAGGGGTAATGATTTCTCTTTAAATAGCATGATCTATGAATCACATGATTTGTAATGGGAGAGTTGAAAACAGAAAAAAACACAACTATCTAAACATGATGGGGAAAATGTATTAGGGCATTTTCCATTTTTTTGCAGTTAATAAATACATCCCCTTAAACCCCAAATTTATTAGTGTTTTAGACAATTTTAAACCTTCTTCACCTTGCCTGTCAAAACAGGTGGGGTTTTTTGGGGAAAAGGGGATGGTTTAGGTGCGTTTGTTTGTCAAAAAGGCCAAAAATTTTGGGTCATTTTGTGGTATAATGTCCCCTATAAAATTTGAGTATAAGCAGTTTTTTTCAGCACAAAAATGTGTTGCCTATGGGGACATTAAACTCCCTATACCCCCTATATTCCTAGGGGGGACATAAATGCCTATACCACCTAATTTATGGGGGACTTTAAAAATTTGCCTATATCTCCCTTTGGGGGGACTTTTGTAAATCCTATCCCCGGCCCCTATAACCTTGGGGGATTTAAACTCCCTTAAAAACCCCCTATTAATTTTATTGGTATCCTTTTTTTTTTTGGTTTTTCCGGGCCCCGCTGCTTTTCCACCTAGGCTTAACTGAGTCAAAAAGCTTTCCCCCGTTTTTTTGGGCAAAAGTAGGGCTCGGATTTGGGGTGTTTATACTGATTATTAGGTAAGTTAAAAAATTCACAGAAAAGCAGTTAGCATTCAGGCTTCCTAACATTTTAGGAAAAAATCTTCCCCCCATCAAACAATACAACTTGATAAAAAAAGTATATAGATAACAAACCACAGGCTGATACTCACAGCTCATATATACCAAAAAAATACATATGCAGCCATATAAGTCAAGGGTGACCAAGTTTACCAAAAAGGGGACAATAAACAACACTGTTAGGCGATCTTCACACGGTTATTGCGGGGAAAATTTAGGGAGGATTTGCCCCCAAATTTTGCCCGGCTGCTCCGGCCCCCTAAAGCATTACCATGGGGGTATCCCCCCGGGATAATTATTCATTTCCCCGCGGCTATTTGCAGCGGGGAAAAGGAGGGGAAACCATAGTTCTCTTTTAAACTGTGGTTTTCCGTAATGACAGGGACGGATTTCAGCAGCATTGGAGCGCAGTACGTCTGAAATCCGTGCCCAAATCAGCTGTGTGAACATTGCCTTACAATAAGATGGCCCCACCACCGATCACTATCCCACCAAGACCCTACTGAATCCCTTGCACAACAAAGAATATATTCAAGACAGCACTCAGATTAAAGTTTTAACGTCAACGATCACGGGTCCTGGTTGACAAAACAGAGGTCCTTTATCAGGGCGCTAACCCTACAGATTTGAAGGCCCTTTTGTAGGGATTTGATTAGGGATAGTGGTCTTAGGAGTTATACTATGGGGCCTGTGGAAGTTGCCTGAGACATGAGGACTATGGTATTATGAGTAAACGCTCCCTTAATATTATTACCATCATATCGTTTATTGTCCCCTTGGTAAACCTGGTCACCCTTGATTTAAATGGGTGCATATGTATTATTTAGGTATATTTTAGCTGCATCAGCATGGGGGTTGTTAATTTTGGGGATTAAGATTTTCTGTGAGATCATAAAGTAAGTCAACATTAAAATGGTGTAAAGTTAGACTGGTCAATTCTTACATGCACCAGATTCATCAACACCAAGATAAATGTGGCGCATTGCAAGACCTTCCAGTCTAAGTTTTCACCATCTAAGTATTAGACAGTACTAATAAATCTGCCCCGGTGTGTGTTTAAAGGAGGAAGCTTATGGAGTAGTTTAGGTAGCACATGCACTACCATCTTATTGATTAATGCTAATATATTGCAATATGCACAAAGTCTCCTCTCCTCCTCCTCCTTCCTGTGTGTGTCCAACTTTTCCAGCTGCACGGATCAGTAAGCCCTCGACCTCGCGGCTTGCAATAACAATCTTCAACGGAATGAATGAATCCAGCATATAGGGAACAGAGGGAACTTTTTATTGTGCTAAATCATCTTTGGTACAAGGGGTAAAAGAAGTCCAAGCCACAGCTCGTGGCCGACGCGTTTCGGGCTCTCGTACCCTTGTTCACAGCCAGGTACGAGTCCCAGAGATGCGATATTATATCTATGGTGGGAACACCCCTCTGATTAAAAAAGCAAGTAGATTAAGGAAACTCCTTTTTACAAAGAAGCCAGCCTAGAGATCAGCTGAAATAACCACTGATGTTATACACGGCAGCTCCCTGTTTTAGCACATAGACAAGATCCTGAATAGTGGAGTCCCCTCTATTATGCCCATTAGCCATATCAGGACACATAGAAAAGGACTGTCTTCAGGAGACCCCATCAGTTACTCAGCGTAAACACAGCAGAATAGTGCAAGCAATGCATGAATGGATTATCTTATTCTGTAATAAATGTCTCTAAGGCTATGTTCACACGTCTTTGCAGGCCGTATTTCGGGGCGTAATTGCGCTGCAATACAGCCCGCAACTACGGTAATTCATAGCTCTCATTGAAAGCTATGAGTACCCGCCGTTTTCTCCAACGCGCATTGTGCGCCAGGAAAAAGAGGTGACCACTTATTCCCAGCGCTTACACGTCAGGGAAAACTAAAGTGGATGGGGCTGGCCCAGTGCATTCTTCTAAAACACCCGGTGTATAGTGGAGCACACAGGTACGCGCCACAATACGCCATGTAAACATAGCCTCAGACTTTAAAGGAAATACCATTATCCCTGATTTGTAGGATCCACTGCAACATTTGGAATAGTGTGGATTTTGACAGTCACGTCTTCTCCAATCCAGAACACTGGGAATACCTTCTCAGAGAAGAGGCAAGAGAAAGAATGCAGTTGCTGTAGACTTCCATCCTTAATGCCATAGAAGGTCAGTGTGCCAGCCTGTAAGTCAAGATGAATGCCAAAGTGCCTGAACTCTGGTGGCTGAAGCTTAGTTTCTCGGTTTTTATGCCAAACAGATTGGTGCAAGCTCCTCAGCTGCAGGCTCCACGAACAACTGTTCCGTCCAATATTTTCCGATTCCATAGTACGTTTCAAGGAGCCGTATGTTACTCCCAATTCCACAAAAAAAGTGGATATCCCAACCTCCCAGTAATGACTGCCCTCAGTAAAGCCTTCCATGCACATCACCTGCCAAGTCTGAAATCTCTTCGGGGAGTTGGGCGCAGTTGTTCGGGTCAATGATTTGTGGGTGGCTTTGCAGTTGTCATGCGATATCTGTATATATTTGTTGGCAGTCTCTGGGTCGAATTTCAGGTTGCGGTAATCTGGATAAAACCAAATACGTGTCAGAATCAAGTGGTTATGGTTTAAAGGCACCGTGTTTACTGTTGCATTATTTGGGTCGTTGTCTGGGTTAACAAACAAGTGTGTTACATTATTTAGGGTGTATTCACAGGAGGGTTCATTTATGCAGTATACGTAAAGTATATACTTTTGTAGTATAGAAGCTTACTGACGACTGTATGCAGTGCTTTCATAGTCTCCCTCTAGTGGTAGCTGCAGGTAGCCTCTATTTATACAATACTCACAAAAAGTTAGGGATATTTGGCTTTCGATTGAAATTAAGGATGAACATAAAATGTCTTGATTTTTTTTTAATTAAATAAATGAGACCATCTCTTAACTTTAGATGCACATGTCCAATTGTTCAGTGTTTCATTATTTTTTGCACAACTTGCTGATCTCTAACAAGGAGCTTAATGGCAACATTCACAACAGGTGTTTGATCCCTGAATCGCCCAATAAATTTAGGGGATCAATTTGAATTGGGATTTAAACAGTCCTCCTCATCATGCTTTTTACATTTTGACATCATGAGACCAAGACAACACCTAACACTTTATCAACAGTATCTCGCCATTGTGAGGCTCCAAGCAAGATGCTCTCGGACGGAAATGGCCAAAATAAAAACACTTTTTTTTTTTTAAAGCTCTTCAACATAAAAAAAACATATAAATTGGGTATCACCGTAAAACTAACATGTCACGTATACTGCAGTGAGCCCTGTTAAAAATAAAACACTACTAGAATTGCAGTATTTTCTTCACTCTGCCTTCCAAAAAACGGATTTAAAAGCAATTAAATACTCAGATAAACAGCAAAATGATACCAATAAAAACGTCAACTTATCCTGCAAAAAACAAGCCCTTAAACAGCTCCGAACGCATAAAAAAAAAAACCAGGTATGGCTCTCAGACTAAGGCGATGCAAAAACGTGTTTTCCTTTTTGAATAAAAGTGTTTTCATTGTGTAAAAGCAGTAAAACATAAAAAGTATACAAATTGGGTATCGCTGCAATCGCATTGACCTGATGAGTAAAGCTAGCATTTCATTTATACACGGTGCCAGCTATAAAAAACACTTCCGTATACAGAAAAATAAAAAAGTAAAGGCTAGCAGACTATGAACACATACCGCAAATTTTTCTAAATGCATTTCTATTGTGTAAAAGTATTAAAACATAAAAAAACTATATAAAATTTATATCTTTTTAATTTCCCAAACCCCTAGAAATTACCCTTTTCATTTATCCCGCACGGCAACGCTGAAAAAATTAAGCCCAAGAAAAAATTGGGAAAATGCGTTTTTTTCCCCCATTTTCAGACCCAATGCTAAAAAAAAATATGGAAACACTTGTGCCCCCAAAATGCACAATACCCCCCTAATGAGATCCATGAGGGGTTGAATTCAAAAAGGGCAATTCGGGAAAAGGTTTCACCTTTTCTGGTATTTTTTGGGGTTTGCAAATGCAACAGGCCCCCCCAAAAGTAAAATTAGGTCCCTCCCCCGTCCCCCCCGGCCCATCCCCCCCAAACAGCAGTTTACACCCTTATTTTGGCGTCCCCAGGGGAAAGGGTTTTTTTAGGTTGGTTTTTCAGATGGTTGCGCTTTTAAAAAACTCTGAAAACCAAAAAAAGTTCCCCTAATACTTCAATAAAAAAACAGTTAACAGTCCCCATAAACTTTTTTTACACGGAGAGGTTTTTCACATCCCCGGCGGTCCAAAAAAAATAAAAACATTTTAATTCTTCCGACTTTTTCCGACTAAAAATTAACACGGGCTCAATGTAAAGCGTCAAAAAAGGGTGAGCGGTTTTTTTTGTCTCGATTTGTGGGCGGTTTTCGGTTTTTGCAAAAAAAAAAGTGAAAAAATGACCACCATAGTGGGTGTGTTTTTGCAGGTCCTTTTGATTTTTTTTAACACAGGAAGGTCCGTGGAACGGGTCTATAAATCCAAATTTTTATGCGCTAACATCATTTGTGCTTAAAGTTAAAAGGAAAAAAATTTGGGCCCTTTGTGCATCATTGTTAAATTGTGGAGAAAAAAAAAAAATACTGGTTTCTTGACCAAATCAGGAATATTTTTGCACTCAGTACATTTTTCAGCTTGAAAAAAGCCCAAAAAACCCGCTGGGAAAACCGGGAAAAAAAACAGGGGACAAAAACCGTCCAAAAACCGCTTGAAATGGACAGCTCTACTATCAAAACAGAGCTGTTTTTGTCCTTTGCCATGTGAATGCACCCATAGGGTACTGCCGAACTTGGAATAAATTTCATAAATTTTGGGGAGCTTTTTTCCAAGATTCCTTGTTTCATTTTCACTGCCTAATGCTAAAAAAATTTGTCTAACACCTGTGGGAGCGATATGCTCACTGCACCCTTAGATATATTACTCAAAGGGTGTAGTTTCAATTGGCTCTTTTTTGGGGTGTTTTTCGTTTTGCTCTTAAAGGGGGTCCCGCAAAGGAATGGGGCCCCCAAAAAAATTGTTCCAGTGAATAAAGGTAAAATTTAAAATCTGCAAAAAAAAAGAAATTTTAATTAAGGGTTTAAAAACTTTTAAAATGATTTTTAAAAACTCTAAGGGGTGTATTTCTTTGATGGGTCATTTATGGGGGTATATAAATTAACCCCCAAGACTGTCAGAATGGGTTTTTCCCAAAAAAAATCTATGTTGTACATTTTCTTGAAAATGTGAAAAATTACTACTAAATTTCTAAGCCCCTAAGATTGTTAAAAAAAAACGTATAAAAAATGATGCCAACCTACAGTAGACATATGGCAGATGCTAGTTATAAACATTTTGAGGAAAAAAACTATCTGTCTCACACACACAAATTTTTGAGGTTTTAAAAAGGACTTTTTCAAAATTTGTATGAAATTTGTATTTTTCACAAAAAAACAAGATTGTTGGACCAAAATTTCCCTTTTAACTTAAAGCACAAAGTGTCACAAGAAAACATCTCTGAAAACACAAAATGGTAAAAATGTCAAAAATTTTCTTTTCCATAAAGTTTATATGTCAGATTTCAAAAAAGGGGCCCGTCGGAAAGGCCAAAACGGGCTGCAACGGGAGGTGAAGGCAACCATTGCACCAGACCTTTTTAAAACTGCTATGAGCTTGCCTACGACCAGCAAAGGTACCTGACCTGGCTGATGCATAGCACTCTCGATGTCTTGTGCATCGTTGGCGGCCATCATTTCAGAGGAAAATTCAACAGCATGGTCCCATGATGCTCCGGGCCCATACAAGCGATGATCCCCTGGTGGTTGGTCAGGACCTAGACAAGACCCACACTGATTAAATGGTTAGGAATGGCTGATATCCTTGGTTCCCTCTCACGCATTAAACTTGTATGGATTCATTTTTGGTTTGCAGGAATTTTTTTTTCAATGAAGGGTCACCAGTATGTTGTAATGTTACTTTTTTGCCTTTCTGTGACTCTTCCATCTCTCTGATCTCGCAGAAACCTGCTATGACACTTGTTGAATTTTAACTCAGTGGCCAATCCGTTGGAGCATCCGTTGAAGCCTCGAAATGGTGAGATATTTTTGACAATTGTAAGGTGTTGTCTTGGTTCTGATTAAAAATGTGAACACCGTGAAGGGGATGTTTAAACCCCAATTAAAAACTACCCCCTAAATTTTTGGGCGTTTCGGAATAAAACCCTTTTATAAATTTTCCCATTAAGTTCTTGTTAGAGACAGAAAGTTGTCAAAAAGTACTGAAACTTTGAACATTGGGGACATTGCATTTAAAGTTAAGAGATGGTCATTTGTTAATTTTAAAAAAAATTCAAGCAATTTTTATATTTATCCTGAAGTTTCAACCAAAAGTCAAATATCCTTAAAATTTTGTGAGTGGTGTACCTTATGCCATTTGCAGGTATCATAACTGCAATAATGCTTTTTATTCTCCCACTAAGAGCAATAAAACGTTTTGTAGGTAACCCGCATGTTCTCTTAACCCCTTAATGACCGCCCCAATTTTGGTCAGGGGAGTGCAGGTCTTCGTTCAGAGACACTTTTTGGTATCGCTTCAACCCGGGTTTTGCAGCTCCCGATGCCAGCTGCGCTGGGAAAAAAAAACCTTCGTCCATGGCGTTACCCTTGACTCCGCGGTTCGTGACACAGTGTAATCAAAAGGGTTTCCCCCTCTGTTGGTGTCAGGACCCAGGACCCAACAGGGCTTGGGAAACCCAAATAGGCTGTTATGTAAAAAAGCCAGCAAACAGGGCGATGTGTGCTGCCCTGACTGCTGCCATGTCAAACTGACAAGGGTTTTATTTTATTAGGGGTATATGAATTGTAATACTTATAAGCATAAAAAAAAAAATGTAAAACAGTTAACCCTTCATGGGATTTTAAAAAAAAGAAAAAACAGTCTAGAAAAAAATAAATTATAAAATAAAACTAAATATTTAATAAAAATTAATTGTGTATACATTACACACACAAAAAAAAAACCCCACAGTTGGTATCCCCCATGCTGCAATAAATTTGTTAATCTAACAAGTTATTAAGTGTGAAATGTGAATTATGTCAACATTTTTTTAAAACTTGAAAAAATGTCTGAAATAATTTATAAGTGAACTTAAATTATTCCCCCAAAAGTACAACTCGTCCCGAATAAAACGAGGCCTCATATGACTGCGTCATTGAAAAATAAAAAAGTGACAATTGGAGGCAAAAACTAAAAAAAGTGCTGGTCATTAACTACTTTTCAGGCATTCGGCTTAAGGGGTTAAAACCTATATCTATTCAGGGAATTTGCGACTCTGTATCAGATAAAATAAGCCCCAAATACTATAAATATATTATACTGCATAGAAAAATAAAAAACTGACAATGTCAAACTTTGTAAAACAATGTCTTATTTACATGCTTTCAGACTATGGTCATAGTGTGACGTTATAAACATGCTGCAATGCAGAGAATACACTCTTTACCTATAAGCGGTATATTTATGTACTCTCCAACGGCATTACTATGTATCTAACAGTCAAATTGGTTCTATATGTACTAAATGCAAGTTAACCCATCCTGTAAACTCCTTGAAGGAGTTGTCCAGTTAATTTTGTTTTTTTCGCTTACCATACTGCTGGCCATTAAAGGGGCACTGCCACCAGAAAAGAGTATTTTTGGTAAAACTAATATTCCTGGAAAACTAATTTTTTTTTTTTTAGAATTTTTGGCAACATTTACTTTTATATCGGCAGTCCCATGCAATTATAAATTACATACAAAATATTGTCCTTCTCTAGCTGTGAGAGAGAACTTTTGTATAAAAGGACAAATTAATCTCACTTTACTTCAGCTGCTACTTATAGTCTTATTACAAATAGTAGGTAATGACATGATTCCTTTATTGTTCTCTTCAAAGTGATAGATAAGTTTATATTAGAGCAAAGAAAAAAATAATCTTTCTCTGTATTGGAGAGAGGGGGAGGCATTTCCTCACATTTATCAGGATATTGCTGATAATATTTACACTTTTTAGATCAGAACTGACCAGAAAGAAGGACCATCTAGCAATCCTCTCACTGCCATGCTATCAGAGCTCACAAAGGGGAAGTCAGAGAGAGGAATGTTGATAAGGGAAATAAATATAGAAAAAACAACCAATTCCAAAAAATAATACATATAGTAGTTGCATATAGCTTGTCAATATGTGAAAAGAAAAATGTTGATGGTAGTGTCCCTTTAAAAACAAAAAGTTATTTTCAGCTCTTCTCTCAACTGGTATCCAGCGCTGCTACGTCCTTATTCTCCGCCATTCTTGATCCAAGCGGGGCGCTGCCACTGCAGAGGTTGTGTGTTATTGGCCAACATCACCATTCAGAAGTAAGCGCTCTGTATGGCAATGTCGGCCAATGACAAGTTGCTGCTACATCCAGTCAATGTCTGCAGCGGTAAAGTCCAATTCAGATTAAGAGCAGAAGAAAATAGAAGACAGGTGGATCCAAGGGAGTATAACTTTTTTTTTTCTTTAAAAAAGAAGGGCAGCAGTATGCTTAACATAAAATAACCAGACAGCCCCTTTGAAATCACTTATTCCCAATCTTATTACCAAGGGGAACCCTTCAATGTTTTTATCCACTCACATCCTACCTTAAAGGGGTTTTGCCACGAAGTGAGTTCCTTACCTGTTATCTGCTCAGCAGAGAATATAAACAAAGCATGATGAGTCATGAATGGCTGCAGGGGTGACAGGGAGGGGGTGAGCAGAGACTGAGGAAGCAGGGAGCGTCTCTAAAGTTTACTCAAATAATAACATTACAACTAGTGGATTCTCTATACAGCAGACAGACTCATACACTGCACTTTCTCCGCAGCCCCTTGCAAGCTTCTTTATGTTCCCTGTCATCAGATAAGAAGTGCAAACACGCAAGCGTGGCCAGATCAGCTCCTGTCAGCTCCTTTCAGGAAACTAAGGGGGACTGAGCAATGCTGTAGCTCTCACAGGCTTCACTTTTTGTAATCACATATATTTAGAAAAGTGATTAAATACCTAGTTGGGAGGATCCCACGTCAACATTACATCGTGGCAAAACCCCTTTAAATAATCCTAGTGTACAGTGGATAATGTATTGTGTACATCTATGTTCTCGCCAAGATTTGCCTGCCTACATGAGCAAACCAAAATCAGTTTGCCGTTCCTTTAGTTCCAAAGAACCCCAGTATTCTAGGGATCCTCAGTAGCCTTGGGACTGAACCCCTGGAACCAGATTACCTGTAAATCATCTATCAGAAAAGGAGTTGTCCCATCTAGATTTTTAATTAAATTAACTTTTATTACAAAATGTATAAAACAGTAAAATCTCACAATTTAATAGTCAGTCTTCAAAGCTATAAAACCTACAAATCCTTATTGCATTGTATATTGGTGCCAGGAATCCTCTCCCCCAGAGAACAAATACCGGTCGGTTTATCTAGTTTCTTTAGTGCTGTCCCCGTGGCCGGGGGGTGAGGGGGTTACGGCTTTTCTCCTCCCCCTTCACATTGACATGCACATATTCCGCCCGAAAAACCGGACGGAAGAATGTGCATGCTCAATCTTTTTCGGGCAGAAAACCCGTGCAGTGGGGACTGCTGCACGGGTTTTTAAATAGAAGCCCGTTGTCTGCAAAACCGCAAACCGGCTGAAAAACCGTCCGCAAACCCTTGCTGTGGGGACATGCCCTTACCCTCCGCAGTCCATGCCTACAGCCCAATGAGTTTCAATGTTTAGCTAAACAGACTGGGGAAATCTCTCAGTGCAAATCTGCCATAATTATGAATCCCCCTTCCAAACTGATCCAAAAAGCGATTTTCATTTATGCTCAAGATAGATGGTGACCCCAGGTAAAGCCGCATGTGTATAAGGTCATTCAGCAGACGAGACAATACAGATCTGGTTACATTACCTTTACACAGTTTCGATCTCAGTTCACTATCTCTTGTAGGTGTTCTGTGTAGAAAGGTTTCCTGTTCACTTAAGGAGGTTTTGGATGTCTCTGGCACACAACAGGCGTCATTTGCAGCAATGCTAGATGGAAATGCAGAGGTCTCTGTGGAACAGTTTGAGATCAGATAAGACACAATTCTCAGACAATGCGCTTCTCTACCATTATAATGAAACACCAACCTTTCCGTTTATCTATCGGTTTCTCAGGGTGCAGCAAATTAGGAAGTTCCTGTTGAAGTAGTCTGGTGACCTCTGGCAGGATCTTAGTCACTGCTTCCATTTCCAGGTTTCCACAGAGCTGCACATTGGGGGATTCGGGAGTGGAACCAACTGGCACAAGTTGAGGACGAGCCTGGAACAGTAAGTGGTGAGTTGGTAACACCTATGTATAGTACTGTGCATACAAGAGAACTGATAGATGATAGTTAAAGGGGTTGTCTCACTACAGGCAATGATGATAGATAATAGAATATGCCTTCAACATCTGATAGGTGTGGGACGCAGACCTATATCCAGAACAAGCCCAGGAAAGCTCTCCGTTTTTTAATGGAGAAGTGATCAGGACATTCTCATTTAAAATCAATGAGCGTTCACTGCTCCACTGTGCTTGGAATTCCCATAAAACAGAATGGAGAATCTCATTCTTGCACAACCTACTCTCCATTCTGCACTGAGATTTTCAGGGGCCAGTTCTTAAGATAAACGTGGGAGGAGTTTTTGGGTAACTGGATTTGTGCACAAATACTCTTAAGTAAAGATGCACCCTTTTAACCCTTTACCGCCGGAGACAGTTTTGGCCTTCCTGACACAGCCATATTTTTGAAATCTGTGTCACTTTATGTGAGAATAACTTTTTGACACTTTTGCCTATCCATGCGATTCATAGACTGTTTTCTCGTGACACATTGTGCCTTAAATTAGTAAGAAATTTTAATCCATATAATCCTTGTTTGTTTGTGAAAAATAACAAAAATTTCCTGAAATTTGGAAAAATCTGTCAATTTCAAAGTTCTAAAATTTCTGCGTGCAAGACAGATAATTATTCACCACAAAATAGTTTATAACTAACATCTGCCATGTGTCCACTGTAGGTTGGTATCATTTTTTAAAGGGAATGTGTCATCAAAAAATGACTTATTGTTTAACTCACATTTTTATGTTAAACACATTTTTCAGGAATTTTTGGTTATGTTTCTTTTAATGTTCCATATCACTTTCAGTATTTTTTTAAATAATTCTTAAGTCCTGTAGTTCTCACTTTTGCCACTAAGCCTAATAATCGTCTGACATTTCCTGTTCTGTTTAGAGAGCTTTTCAGCAGTGTGCTCATTATCAGTAACAGCAGGGTCACACTGAAAGGAGACACCATTGTGTACAGATAACACAGAATCCACCAGTCACAAGAGGAGATGTCACAGCTCCCCCTCTCCCCTCCCTTCACAGTGAAAACTCTCCTATACAAGTCTATGGGACAGAAACTGTCTTAAGAATCCTATGTGCATGAAGCTGCTGTAAAGTATCTCTCTGACTCTCTGATTGTCTTCCCCACAATCATATATAGACGGCTGAATAGAGAAATCTACAATCAGGAAATAAAAACGGCTGAGAGGAAAATAATTTGTATCCGGGGCTTTATTTAATAAGTAAAAAAAAACCAAACAATTGCCGACAGATTCCCTTTAAATATCTTTTTATTTTTTTTTTACATTAGGGGGCTTCAAAAATTTAGTAGTCATTTCTCACATTTTCAAGAAAATTTGCAATGTAGTTTGTTTTTATGGACCAGTCCAGTTCTGATGTGACTTTGATTGGCCTGTATGTTAGATACCCCCATAAATGATTTCATCTAAGAAACTACACCTCTTAAAGTATTTACAACAGTGTTTAGGAAGTTTGTTAACCCTTTAGGTATTTCACAGAAATTAAAGCAAAGTGGAGGTGAAATTTTAAAATTTCATCTTTTGTTCGCAGATTTTCCATTTTTATCCATTATTCACTGTAACACAGTAGATGTGACCAGGGAAATGTAACTTAATATTGATTCCCCAGATTCTGCCGTTTTCAGAGATCTCCCATATGTGACCCCAGTGTGCTATTTGGCTCAACCACAAGCCTCAGAATAGGAGGAGCACCTACTGGACTCTGGGGACTCATTTTCATTACAATTTTATTTAGGCGCCATTTGAGGTTTTCAGACACCATGAGGTGCTAAAACTTAATAAACACCCCTAAAAAGACCCCATATTGGAAACTGCACCCTTTAAGGAATATATCCAGGGGTGCAGTGAGTATATCGACCCCACAGGTGTTTCACAAATTTTTTTTTAGCATTAGGCTATGAAAATTAAGAATGTATTTTTTTTCAAACAATCTGCAATTTTAGCTTAAAATGTTTCATTTTTCAAAGAATCCTGGAAAAAAACACCCAAAATTTTGTTACGCAATTTCTTCCAAGTTCGGCAATACCCTACATGTACAGTCATGGCCAAAAGTTTTGAGAATGATACAAGTGTTAATTTTTACAACGTCTACAGCATCAGGTTTTATGATGGCAATTTGCATATACTCCAGAATGTTATAAAGAGTGATCAGCTTAACAGCAATTAATTGCAAAGTCAATAGTTGCCTAGAAAATGAACTTTTTCCCCCAAAACACATTTCAACTTCATTGCAGGCCTGCCTTAAAAAGGACCAGCTAACATCGTTTCAGTGAGTGCTCCATTAACACAGGTGTGGGTGTTGATGAGGACAAGGCTGGAGATCAATCTGTCATGATTAAGTAAGAATCACACCACTGGACACTTTAAAAGGAGGCTGGTGCTTGGCATCATTGTTTCTCTTCTGTTAACCATGGTTATCTCTAAAGAAACACGTGCAGTCATCATTGCACTGCACAAAACTGGCCTAACTGGGAAGAGTATCGCAGCTAGAAAGATTGCACCTCAGTCAACAATCTATCGCATCATCAAGGAATTCAAGGAATGAGGTTCCATTGTTGCCTAAAGGGCTCCAGGGCGCCCAAGAAAGACCAGCAAGCGCCAGAACCGTCTCTTAAAAGTGTTTCAGCTTCGGAATCGGGCTACCAGCAGTGCAGAGCTTGCTCAGGAATGGCAGCAGGCAGGTGTGAGTGCATCTGCACGCACTGTGAGGCGGAGACTCATGGAGCAAGGCCTGGTGTCAAGGAGGGCAGCAAAGAAGCCACTTCTCTCCAGAAAAAACATCAGGGACAGACTGATATTCTGCCAAAGGTACAGGAAGTGGACTGCTGAGGACTGGGGTAAAAGTCATTTTCTCAGATGAATCCCTTTTCCGAATGTTTGGAACATCTGGAAAAGAGCTTGTTCGGAGAAGACAAGGTGAGCGATACCACCAGTCTTGTCTCATGCCAACTGTAAAGCATCCAGAAACCATTCATGTGTGGGGTTGCTTCTCAGCCAAGGGAATCGGCTCTCTAACAGTCTTGCCTAAAAACACATCCATGAATAAAGAATGGTACCAGAATGTCCTCCAAGAGCAACTTCTCCCAAACGTCCAAGAGCAGTTTGGTGATCAACAATGCCTTTTCCAGCATGATGGAGCACCTTGCCATAAAGCAAAGGTGATAACTAAATGGCTCAGGGAACAAAACAGAGATTTTGGGTCCATGGCCTGGAAACTCCCCAGATCTTAATCCCATTGAGAACTTGTGGTCAATCATCAAGAGACGGGTGGACAAACAAAAACCAACAAATTGTGACAAAATGCAAGCATTGATTGTGCAAGAATGGATTGCTATCAGTCAGGATTTGGTCCAGAAGTTGATTGAGAGCATGCCAGGGAGAATTGCAGAGGTCCGAAGAAGAAGGGTCAACACTGCAAATACTGACTTGCTGCATTAACTCATTCTAACTGTCAATAAAAGCTTTTGTTAATCATATATGATTGCACTTGTATTTCTGTATGTGATAAAAACATCTGACAAACACACATAAAAACCAGAGGGCAGCAGATCATGTGAAAATATAATATTTGTGTCATTCTCAAAACTTTTGGCCATGACTGTAGGTGTAAACTGCTGTTTGGGCACATGGCAGGGCGTACAAGGGAGAGAGCGCTATTTGACTTTTGGAATGCAGATTTTGGTAGTTGCCAGGTCTCATTTGCAAAGCCCCAAAGTAGCAGAACAGGTGAAACCTTCCAGAAGTCACCCGATTTTGGGTTCAACTCATGGATCTCATCTAGGGGTGTATTATTCATTTTGGGCTTCAATTTTACAGCCTTTGCAGCATGGTATAAATTAGATCATAACCTTACTATGGGAGTCAGTACAATTACAATGATATAAATTTTATATAGTTTTTTATGTTTTATTACTTTTACACAATAGAAATGTTTTATAAAAAACTGCACTTTTATGACGTCATAGTCGGGAAGCCTTTAATTTTTTAAATTTGCTTTTTTAAGGGTCTGTTTTAGGGGTTTTTTTTTTTTGCAGGTTTTGGAATTTGGGACTTTTTAAATTTGGTATTTTTGGGGGGGAGCGTTTTTGATCACTTTAAAATCCTTTTTTTTGGAAGGCAGGGGAAAAAAAATTTACGCAATCTTAGTAGGGGGTTTTTTTTTTTAAAATCAATTTCTCACTGGCATTATCCGTAAAAAAGGAAAAGGTTTTTTTCCCTGGGAATCCCCCAAAATTAAGGGCGAACTAAATTTTATATAGTTTTTAGTTGAAGTGCATACATAAAAAATTTTTTCTATTGTTAAAAAAATATTTATGCATCGCTGTCTTCTAATAGCCAAATTTTTTTATTTTTTCCGTCTACAGAGCAAAATAAAGGATTTTTTTTTTGGCGGTATGAACTGCCCTTTTTAAATTTTGGCATCACATTTGGCATTTTTTATATTTTTTTGATGGTTTTTTTTAAAATTTTTTTTGGCCCCGGGAAGAAAAAAAAAACAAAAATCGAAATTTCGGTGATTTTTTTATTTTTTTTTTTTTTAAAAGGGCTTTCCCACTTTTGGGGGTTTAAAATTAATGTGACGATTTATAGAGGGGGTTTGGGAAACCCCGGGCGATACCAAATATTTTTAAAGGGTTTTTTTTTAAATTTTTTTAAAATTGTCTTTATTTGGCCCAACAGAGTAAAATACCGAGACAAAACACTTTTTACTTTTCCAACAAGAAAAAAATACAAATACCCTAAAATATCAAATTTTCAACAAAGGCTTTAGATTTTAAAACACTTGTACATGTCATCATCCCCAAATAAAGGGGGGCCCTTTTTTTCTTTTTTAAAATTTTCCCTCTTAAATAACATAAACCCCTTACAATTTTAAACTCCTTGTTGTTTTCCCAAAAAAATGGATTTTTGTATTACCGTAAAATCCCTTTCTCGTCCAATTCTTTGGGGAACAGCACCTTGGGTATAGGTTTGTTCCCCTTCGGGGGCGGACACAAGGCGGACCAAACGAGCGGGCCCCCCCCCGGGGGACTATACCCCCTCCGCGACCCCAAAGGCTGATCAGTTTGGTACCAAAGCCGGGCCCTGGGGAAAAGAAAACTAGACAACAAACAAAAGGTTTTAAAAAATTCATGTTTAATTAAGTTACTTAAAGGGATTATTAAACCCTATGCTGTAAATCTCTGGCCCAAAAGGCCCCGGGATACAGTACTTTGGCAATAAAATTTAAAAAAAGGGGAAAATACTTAGCTGTAACCACCCTTAAAAAAAATTTTTTTTTCCCAAAATTAAGCCGACACAGAAGCGTCCTACTCCACCCCACCCCCCAGCGATTTTTGGGAAAACACAAAAAAACCGCCCTGATGAAGGCTGGATTTAGGACGCTTCTGTTCGGCTCTAACGGGAAAAACCTTTAAAATTTTTTAAAACTAAGTTTTTGCCCATTTTTTTCCCTTATTTTGAAATTGATACTGTAGGGGACCTTTGGGGTCCAGAAGTTTTACAGCAAAGCTTATAAAAAATCCTTGAATAACTTCAATTAAACACGCATTTAAAACCTCATTTATGTCTAGTACCCGAAGAGGGGGGAAGATTCCCTGACAAAAGGCAAGGCTGGGCACACAAAATGAAAAGGGGGTTTTTAGGGGCCCAAATTTAAAATTGTGGGGATTTAGAGAAAGAGAAACCCCGACCCCTGAAAACAAACGAGGGGGGGGGGGGGGGGGGGGGACCTGTGCCCCCCCAATAAAATTTTGGACGAAAAAGGGGATTTTACTGCAAGTACAAAAATCCATTTTTTTCTCCCCCCAAATCATTCATTGGGGGACACAGCCCCTTTGGGATGTCCAATAGCTGTCCCAAGGGGGGGAAAAACTACTAAAAGAAAAACAATTTCTCAGCATGAAAAACCCCCAACAACTGCTGCCTGAAAATAACCCTTTCGGCCGAGGCTTATCAGCCAAGGCCAAAGGGATGTATCTAAAGAATTTAAAAAATAAATTTAAATGAACCCAGGGGGCCGCTTTTTTCACACCTTAAAAGGGGTGACCCCCCTGATGCCGAACCGCCCCCGTGGGAAAGAGCAGTGAAAACCCCAAAAAAAGGGGGCCTTTCCTAGGGTAAATTGGGACTCAGGGGGAGGGGAAAAAATTTCGGCCCTTCCCCCCACCCCCCCACGAACATTATGCGCCACAATGAAACCCAGTGAATCACCATCCAAACCCAAAACTAAAAAATACAACAAGCTTTTTCCCCAATGTCTACGTAAAAACTACAAAAAAAAAAGCATAAAAGTTAAAACCCCAAAAAACATGCTACAAACCCCAAAACCCAAAACCCAGGCTAATAGTACCAATTTTCCTACCCAAAAGAAACCAAAATATCCAACGCATAGGGGCCAAGTAATAAAACTAACCATTACAGAATGCAAAACCTTTTTTTAAAACCAATATTAACCGGGGAAAAAGTGGGCCAAACAGTGGGGATACCAATTGTAAACAGCTTTTGCAGACATATAATCGATTACAGTAAAGTTACATCCCGGGCTTACAGAGACTCTCCCGAAAATTGTCGTCTGTCGGGCTCTTCTTTTCCCCTCTGTCCCAGACCGTCTAATCCCTTTTTTCCGGCCCGACCTTCACTTAAAAAATTTACAAAAAAAAACATCTTAACTCCTCCCCTTTATCAGCACAGATGCCCCTGTAGCCAGTAGATGCCCCCTGTATTAGATGCCCCTTGTAGCCAAACATGCCCCCCTTGTGCCATACATGCCCCCCACTGTTGCCAGTAATGCCCCCCACTGAGCCTTTCAAAGCCCCCCCCTGGAGCCAGTACATGGCCCCCCCCCTGTACCCGTACATGCCCCCCCCCCCCGTACCAGTTTTCAGCCCCCCCTCTTTAGCCATACATGCCCCCCCCCCTGGGAGCCATACATGCCCCCCTCTGTACCAGTAAAAATGCCCCCCCCCCTGTAACCAGTAAAAGCCCCCCCCCGTAGCCAGTAAAATGCCCCCCTCTTAAAACCATAGATGCCCCCCTTTTTGCCAGTAATATGCCCCCCCCCCCGCAGATGCCCCCCCTGTAGCCAGTAATGCCTCTCTGTAGCCAGTAATACCCCGTACCCTAAAACCCCCCGTATTAGATGCCCCTTGTACCAGTAATGCCCCCCCTTTTGCCATAATGCCCCCCCCTGTAAACCAGTAGGGTGGCCCCCCCCCTGGACCATAGATTCCCCCTGCAGGGTCCCCCGGGAAACCAGTACATACCCCCTTTTTACCCTAGATCCACCCCCCCGTAGATGCCCCCCGTAGCCAGTAGATGCCCCCCTGTCCCCGTAATGCCCCCTTTTAGATGCCCCCCCGTAAACCAGTAAAGCCCCCCCCGTAGATTTCCCCCCGCAGCCTTAGATGCCACCGGGGCCCCGTAGATGCCCCCGAAAATGACCCCACCCAGATTTCCCCCTGTAGCCTGTAGATGCTCCCAGTAGATGCCCCCTACAGATGCACCCTGTAGCCTGCAGATGCCCCCTGTAGCCCTTAGATGTCCCCCTACAGATGCCCCCTGTAGCCTGTAGATGCCCCCTGTAGATGCACCCTGTAGCCTGCAGATGCCCCCTGTACATGCCCCCTGTAGCCTGCAGATGCCCCCTGTACATGCCCCCTGTAGCCTGCAGATGCCCCCTGTAGCCTGCAGATGCCCCATGTAGATGCCCCCTGTAGCCTGCAGATGCCCCCTGTAGCCTGCAGATGCCCCCTGTAGCCTGTAAATGCCCCCTGTAGATGTCCCCTGCAGATGCCCCCTGTAGCCTTTAGATGCCCCCTGTAGATGCCCCCTGTAGCCTGCAGATGCCCCCTGTAGCCAGATGCCCCCTGTAGCCTGCAGATGCCCCCTGTAGCCTGCAGATGCCCCCTGTAGCCAGTAGATACCCCCTGTAGCCTGTAAATGCCCCCTGTAGCCTGTATATGCCCCCTGTAGCCTGCAGATGCCCCCTGTAGCCTGCAGATGCCCCATGTAGATGCCCCCTGTAGATGCCCCCTGTAGCCTGTAAATGCCCCCTGTAGCCTGTAAATGCCCCCTGTAGCCGGCAGATGCCCCCTGCAGATGCCCCCTGTAGCCGGCAGATGCCCCCTGTAGCTGGCAGATGCCCCCTGTAGCCGGCAGATGCCCCCTGTAGCCGGCAGATGCCCCCTGTAGCCGGCAGATGCCCCCTGTAGCCGGCAGATGCCTCCTCCCCCTCCCCCCTGTAGCCGGCAGATGCCCCCTGTAGCTAATTATAAAATATAAAACAATTACTCACCTGACCACTATCCCACGGTCCGCGCGTCCAAGTCCGGGAGCTGCAGAGCAGTGTAAGCAGCGTGACGTCACCACGCCGCTTACGCTGCACGCAGCTCCCAGAGATCTCCTCGGCGGCAGAGCTGCCAGCCGAGGAGATCGAGGGTCGCAGGGGGCGCAGTGAAAGCTGTGTGCCCCCTGTGACGCTGATCCGTCCTGCCTCCTCCCCTGTACCTGCAGCTGCACAACGAGTGCGTGCAGCTGCTGAGTGGCTCTGCGCGGCTGTTTTAAAAAGGCCGCGCAGAGCCAGGGGCTATTCTCCGGGCGGGCGAGCCGGGCAGCGCCCCCCTCGGGTGAGTGGAGCCTCGGTGCCCCGGGCGATCGCCCGCCTCGCCCGCCCCTAGGAACGGCCCTGCCCGAAACGGAGGGGACTCCCCCTTTGAGCGATAGGCTTCCAAAATTGCAGACCGGATCCAGCTGGCAATGGTGGCCTTAGAGGCCCCCAGACCCCTGCGTGGGCCGCCCGGAACAACAAAGAGATTATCCGACCCGCCAAAAGGGACTGGGTGAAAAGAAAGGTAGAGGGCAAAACACCCTGATCACCCCAAAACAATGCACCCCCCGTCTCGTGGGTGAGAGGGCGGGGGCAAAAAACAGGGCAAACTAGGGTCCTCTTTAAAATTTTAAACAAAGGGGAACACCCCATTAGGGAGAAACAAAGGGGAAACCGGGCCCAAAAGCCCAAACCTTTGCCTTTAGCAAAATTAAAAAAAAAGGAGTTTTGCATGTTTAAAGCCCCCATTTTCCGACCTCGGCGGAGGGAAAAAAATGGCCCCAAAAATCCCCCTTTCCCAAAAAAGAAAACGAAGGGAAAATCTCCCGAAAGTGGCTCAAAAGGGTGAAGCCCGCATGGCCTTCAACAAAAATTCAAGCCCCCCTTTACGATGGCCCCTTCAAAGGGGGGGGCCCGGAAAGCGGACCCCCGAAAAAAGTTTTAACCCTTTGCTTGCAGGGGGCTATTTTTCCCTGAAAAAAACTGAGAGGGCAGAAATCTGACCCTTCAAGGAAGCCCCAGCTGGGGCCCCGAGCCCGCCCCCGACGCAGGAACGAAGCCCCCTTTTTTGGAACCGAAAATACTGGGGGGGGAAACCCTGGGGGCCCTCGCCCAGGTGAAAAAAAAGACTTCCAGGTACGGTAATAGTTTCTTGGGGGGATTTGGGGCTTGCCCCCGAATCATGGTTTGGAAAAACCGTCTGCAAACAAGGCCCTGCGAGATTTAAGAAAGCGTCTCAACGCCACCCCTTTAAAAACGCAGCTGCGGTAAAAAAAGGGGTTTTGGCACATGGGGGATCCCAAGGGGGGGGCCCAAAGGAGCGTCTGCCACCCGGGCGACGAGATCCCGAAACCAGGCCTGGGGGGGGCCAGCCCGGGGGGGAAATGAGGTTTGCGGGTACCCTCTCGGACTTGAGCCCCCGAGGAAGGAGGGGCCAAGGAGGAAACAGAAAAAAGGGGTGAACTGCCCCCAAGGCAGGACAAACGAAATCTGCCGGGTAGGGCCAGGGACCCCTTTGGCTTTGGACACAAAAGGTCGGTAACTGGTAAATTAGACGGGATGCAAAAAGGTCGACTCGGGATTTTCCCCAAACCGTGGCAAAGGGGGGTAAAATTTTTTCCCGGAAGAAGCCCCCACTCCCCCGGGGTCGATTGTGGGCCACTGAGGGGGGTTGGGGGCCAAACCCTTTTTTCCTTCCCCGGGGAAAATGAAAACTGCCATGGGCCCCGGAACCGTTTTCCCCCCAGCGAAAAATTTTTTTTTCGGGTTTCCTAAAAAAACCGCCCCGGATTTCTGGTGCCCCCCCTGGTGTTTTTAGATAGGTGACTGCCGGGGCCCCATTGGGGACAAAAACCCGAACGGGGGTGTCCCCGAAAAAACGGGGCCCCAATGAAGGGTGCCAAAAAAATGGCCCGGACCCCCAGGAATTGATTGGAAAAAAAAAGGGAAAAAATTTTTCCGGAGGGGGGGGGTTTCCAGCGGCCCTGATTTTCCAGGAGCCGAAAAACGGCCCCCACCCATTGCGCTGGCATCCGGGGTTGATGACCAGCCATGCGGGGGCGGGAAGGGACTTCCCCTGATGCACGTAGAAAACTTAGCCACCAACCCAGGTGGGGCCCGCACTGGGTTTGGCACCGAACCATGTGTCCGGGGTCATGGGGACCTGTTCCCCCCTGGCTAGGATCCCCGCTGCAGAGGGCGGGGTAAAACTGCGCAAAGGCCCCCAGTCCAAACGCAGCCCCCAACCTTTCCCAAAGGGGCACCCCATGAAAAGTCCCGGAGTGTATAGGGGTGTGATGCACCAGCACAGAAAACATCTGCCTGAAATTGCCAAAAACCTTCTCCGGCGGGGGGAAAACACAGGGCCCCCCTTGGTGTCGGTGTAACCCCCAAAAAACCCCACCCTCTAAAGCGGGGACCCAAAACCGGACTTGTCAAAATTTGGGACAACCCGCCGAAGCGTCCCAAAAGACATCTGGGGTTTGCCCCCTGATATGTCCGGGCAGGCAGGGCAGAGGGGGCCTTCACCAAGGTCTCCAGAAAGGGGAAATGTTTGGTACGTCCCTAAAGGGCGCAAAAACGCTACCCGGGGGGCTAAGGCCCTTTTCGTAAAAAACCCCTTGGGCCCCGGTCGCGAGACCGAAGGGCAGAGCGGTGAAGGGAAAATGTTTTTCCCCCTACGCGAACCGCGGGAACTGCTGGTGAGCCTGGGAAAAATGGGGATGTGCAGATACGCTTTCCCTGATGTCTATGGGGGCCCAAAGGAAAATGGGTATTGTTTCCGTGACGCAACCCCCGGCCCGGGGTGATTCCATGCAAACCCCCGGGAACCTGTACGAACCGGTTGAGCCTTTGAATCCAAAATGGTCTCCCCGAGCCGCATTTTTTGGGGACCATGAAGAGTTTGGTAAACCCCCAAAAATCGCTCGGTTTCGGAGGGGGGGCCACAATCCCCCCCTGAAAAACAAAAGGTACGGGGATTGCTCAAAAAAAAAGCCGACCCCCGGGAAACTGGAGAGGCGGGCGGGGAAGAAAAAAAAAACCCAATTTGGGGGAACCGCCCGGGAAAACAAATTTTGTAATTGTGAGAGGGACCCTCCGCACCGGGCGCCCGTCGACTAAAAACCTGCCATATCTCTTGGAACGGGCGGAGAGGGCCCCCCAACCCGGGGGGCCCTTCAATTTTGGGGCAGAGACCCTCAACCGTTTTTGGGGGGAGGGCCCTTGGGCTTTTTCTGCGGCCCCGCCGGTTGACGCGGGTTGGCGAGGGAACGCTCTGCTCTCGAGGGGGGGGCTTTCCCGGGGGCCCCGGCTTGTAGAAAAAAGTTCCAAAAGGATTTGCTCCCGGGTTGCTTCCAAAACGAAGGGCCGCCGGGGGGGACTTGAGGGATGGGGCGTGCAAAGGGCCCCCTTTTTGTGGCCTCGAAATTAATTCATCCAGCCGTTTGCCAAAGAGCTTACTGCCCAAAAGGAAAGGGGCCCCCAAATAACTTCTTGGAGGCTGCATCCCCCCGGCCCAAAGGGACTTAAACCAAGGGAAGGGCCCTTTACGGCCCCCAAATTTTGGGGCCGATCCCCCTTTTCCCACTAAGCGGGCTGACTCAAACGAAGGTCCCCAGGAATTTTCGATGCACCCGAAAAGCTGAGAAGTGAGCCCCAAAAAACAACTCCTCTGTGGAGGCCCAGCTGACAGACCCTGCTGCAGCTGCTTAGCCCAGCCCATGCAGGTTTTGCTGGGGGCCAAAAGAAGCCGAAAACCCGCGGGCCCACAGCCCCTGCCCCGGCGGACATAAAAAAAAGAAACCAGCCCATTTTTAGGGCCCGTCACTAAGGACCCCCCGCGTCCGAAAAGGGAGGGCTGTTCGTTTTTGAAAACCGTGAGACGGGGGGCCGCCCACTAAAGGGAATCCCCCCCCCCAATTTTTTTACGGATTCCTCTGGGAAAGGGAAAAAAGGCCCTTTAAGGTGCCCTGCAAAGGAAAACCCCTGGGCCCAGTCGGGATTTTTTCCTTTCCCTTGGAAATTTTTTCCCAAAGGGCCTTCCTAAAAAAACAGGTTTTTGGGGTGTGCAGGGAACCCCCCAAACCGCTCCCCGCCGGGCTGCGTGAAGGGGCCCTTCCCCCCCGGGAGGCGGAAACATCATCCCCTTTCAATGGGGGGAGTCTCGGACAGCCCGTCCCAGGGCTTGGCCCGCTGTTTGCCGTTCCATCATTCTGCTGGCTCAGGGTAAAGAATCAGAGGAGTCCCCACTTGAAGCCGCCGGGGCCCCGGGCTTGGAGCGTCCCATCTCAGACCCACTGACCGTCGGGAAGAGCTCAGGGGGTGGGGGGGGGCAAAAGGGGGGGGGGGGGGGGGGGGGGGGGGGGAGGGGGGGGGGGGGGAAAATTTCAAAAAAAACCCTTTTTTTCGCAAGCTCTCCGTAGGGGCTGCGCCGGCACTGGGCCCGGGGGTTTTTGTGGGCTGGGCAGCAAAGCGCGGAAATGCGCTATATGGCCGTAATCATAACCTGTGACAGTCTAAAAACAGGTCCCCAACAGCTAGGTAGAGAGCCCGGGCCCCAACCCTGGGGCCACCGATTTCTGACAGGGGGGTGTCGGACCCCCCCTGCGGTGGCTGGGGGCAGGAAAGGGGGAAACAAAGGGCACTGGGCTGGCCGAAAAGAGAAATTTTGTGGAAAGGGGTTTGCAAGCGAATTTAATCGCCACCACTTTAGACGTCCCGGGGGTTTTAAACCCCCCTTTCCTTGGACAGGGACATGGCTGCAGGGCGCGTGGGGCGGGAAAACGGTGGCCCAAACGGGCCCAACTTAAACCCCCCAAGGGGGCCTGTGTCCTCCTTCAGTAGCCAGGAGAGGGTAGCAAAAAAGCGGGAAAACGCCAAAAAAAAGGGCCCATTTAGGCCCCCCCCCCCAAACACAACCCCGGGCCCTGGCTGAATTTCCCCTCCCCTTCCGGGGGGGGCCCCGGGACACTTTTGGGACCGCCCCCCGGGGCGGCCCTGGTCGGAAAGGGCCCCCTAAGCCTCCAGAACCCGGGGGCTAAATTTGCGTGCCCCCCCCCGACCGCCGGACCTACCGGAACGCCGCAGAAGGGGGTAAGGGGGACCCGCACCCCTTTGGGGGGAATCATCCCAACCTCCAGCAGCCGATAGTAAGCTCCCAACGCCGGCACTCCCCCCGGTTGCCAAAAATGGGCGGCGCAGCAAGCAAAAACCCCCCCTGCTGCCAAATGCCAGAAATGGTAAAGGGGGGAAATGTGCCCCCCCCTTCTAGAAGCCAGCGTCCCGTTAAAAAACCGCCGCGGGGGCCCCCAAAACCCGCCCCAACCCCGGGGGACGCTCCAAACCCGAAAGCCCGCTCCCCCCCCAGTCCAACTTCGGCTAAGGGGGGGAAAATGCCCCCCCCCCCCCAGGGATATGGGGCAACCCCGGGGGGGCCGCAGGAAAAGGGAAATTTCCTGGGGGCCACCCAACCGTAAAAAGGAGAAAAACCCCCCGATCAGCCCCCAAAAATTTAGGGGTGGGGTACTCAACCAATCCGACGTCTTCGGGCGCGGGGGCATACCCCTTCGGTACCAAAAAACCTCAATTTGGGGGAGGTTACCGGGGAAACCATAAAAAAGGGTGCGGAGGGGCAGGTGGGGGCGGGTGGGAAAAGGGGGGGGGGAAAGACCCGCCCGCTAGGGGAAATGGGCTGGGTTCCTTTACGGGCCCCCAGGGGGGAAAAGCTCACGGTCCCAATACCGTTGACGGCCCCCCTGATAGGGGATAGCCGAGGCTCGACAACCTTCCTCCAGGTGAGAGGGGGGCGCTCCAAAAACCTTCCAACAGGTGAGGGCGGGGGGAGCGCTCCCCTCACCTTCCAAAAATGGAGAGGGGGGCGCTCCAAAACAAACCTTTCCAAAAAGGGAAAAGGGGGGGCGCCTTTCCCTCACCTTCCAACGGTGAGAGCCGGGCGCCCATTTTTCCCTTTCCCAAAAGGTGAGAGCCCGGGGGGCCCATCACCCTTTCCCAAAAGGAGGAGGGGGCCCCTCCATCACCTTCCAACAGGGAGGGCGGGCGCTCCATCACCTTCCAACAGGTGAGAGCCAGGGGCTCCATCCCCCTTCCAAAAAGTGAGAGCCGGGCGCTCCTTTACCTTCCAACAGGTTTAGAGCCCGGGGGCTCAATCACCTTCCAACAGTTGAGAGCCGGGATCAATCCCTTCCAAAAAGTTGAGAGCCGGGCGCTCAACCCCCTTCCCAAAAAGGGTTTAGGAGCCGGGCGTCAATCAACCCTTTCCAAAAAGTTGAGGCCGGGCCTTAAACACCTTTTAAAAAAGGGGTTTGAAGGAAAAAACCCCGGGGGCTCTTTACCCTTTTCCCAAAAGGGGAGAGCCCCGGGGCTCAATCACCTTCCAAAAAGGTGAGAAACCGGGCGGGTCAATCACCTTCCAAAAGGTGAGACCCCCGGGCGCTCAATCCCTTCCAACAGGTGAGAGCCGGGGCTCAATCACCTTCCAACAGGGGAGAGCCGGGCGCTCAATTCCCCCTTCCAACAGGTAGAGCCGGGCGCTCCAAACCCTTCCAAAAGGTGAGAAACCGGGCGCTCAAATTTAAACCCTTTCCAAAAAGGTTTTAGACCCGGGGGCCAATCAAACCCTTTCCCAAAAAGGGGAGAGCCAGGCGCTCAATCAAATTCCCAAAGGTGAGAGCCGGGCTCTAAACACCCTTTCCCGCCAAAGGAAAGAAAAAATAAAAACTCTGCAGAGCAGCGTCTGCCCCCCTAAAAGACACTTAAAGGCTGAAAAATGATCAGGCCCGGCATCAGCAGGGGGGATAAGTCCACCCGGGGCGGGCTTGACTCGTTTGGTCCCCCCCTTTGGGCCGCCCCAGAAGGCCAAAAAGGCCTTAAACCCCAAAGGGGGGCTGTGTCCCCCAATAATGATTGGGGGAGAAATAGGGTTTAAAAATCCCTTGGTTTAAAAATATCCCCCTTCCCCCCCCCCCCAGTCTAGTCCGGATCCCTCCCCCCCCCCCCGCCACCCCACCCCCACCCCCCCGCAGACCCAGAGTATTTGGGGCATTTGGGATTTTGCCCCCTTCAGCCAAACTTACCCTAAATTTAAAGGGAATAGTGTCTCCCTCGACCCCTATTCAGGTTTCGGTTTTGTGGGCAAATCCTCCGCATGGAAAATTAAAATTTGTATCAGGAAGGGGTTCAAAGCCCCCCATTTTCCTTTTTGCTCTTCTAGTGGTTGCCCCTGAGAACCCCAAAACAAGAGTTTGGGACCTCGAGCGCTGCCTTAAGTAAACCCCGATGTCCCATCCAAAGCAAGGGAAAAAATTTTTGTCTAACCCCTTGTGCATGATCTCTATAAAAAATTTTTCCCCCGAGATGAAAGAAATTTTCCCCACTTTTTTTCTCTTTATGTACATCGCCTCCACCCAAACCATTCTCAATAAAAAAAATACATTTCTAAAAAACTGGTGAAAGTGGGGGTTTCCGGGTTTTCGCCAGAATTTTAGTATTGTTTTCCCCGGCAAAAATTATTTTTTTTATCTTTTTTTTGGGGGGAATTGGCGTTTTTAAAGGGGGAAAAAGGGGGGGTCTATTGTTTTTTATTTTATTTTTTTCGCATTGGGGGACACAAAAATCAGCCCGAAGGCATTCTTTTAATTCTGGGGTGTCCCGTTAGGGGGACAAAAAAAAGCCGCTGTTGGGCGGGTGACAGAGACGAAGGGCGAATTGCTTCTCCTGTTTCTGCCTTAATTTTTAAAAATTTAAATTTAAAAATTAAAAGGGGTTAAATCACCCCCCCCCCCCGATCCAGAGTGATTTTCTGGTTTAGGGGGGATCTGGGGATGTCAGTGAAATTTTACAGCTAAAAAAAACCCCACGATCGTGCGAACTCTGCTTTTAAAAGCCGCATGATTCCAGGGCATATGCATACATCCAAGTTCGTGAAGGGGTTAATTAGAATGCCTTAAATTTTTGGTGCTAACATCATAATCACAGTTTTACTACATAAGTGTTCAAAAAAGTTTTAAAATAGTTGACGTGTTTAACCCCCAAAGTTTTTAAAACCTTTGGGCTTAAACACTACTTAAACCCTTTCCCGTAAAAAATGCAACAGCATCACTCTTTAGCAGCAAATGCTGGGCCCCCTTGTTTTCCTTTCCCCCAAGTCCCTTTAAAATGGTTCTCTAGAAGAAGAACATGGTCTGCTGCTTGTCTCAATGCTGCATCCTTTACACAGTTCACAGACTCTACAACAAGGATTTGACATGCGTCCAATGCTTTTCCCCCCCCCCACTTGCTCAAATTTTGGGGCCCTTATTCCCGACAAAATTTTTTTCATGGCAATCCTAGAGAGTCATTGGAAATAAAAGTCTGTAAGAACATGTTTGGATATTACTGGGCAACCACAGCTTTAGGACTATGGTTGTGTAGCCAGACTTCAAGCAAATCCCAAACCCCAAATTTTTGAAAACCTTTTTCTTTCACCCAAATTTTAAATTTGTTTTCCTGGGGAAATCGTAGGCCCGGGTTTTACATGTTTTTGGACAGCATATTTTTTAACCAAAAACCCGAATGGGTCCAAACCAAAAGAAAAGGCCGGGCCCTTTCCCCTTATCTTTTTTTCTTGTAACTCGACTCCCGGTTTTGGCTTATAAATTTTTGCTGCAAAAAAATGCAAAAAAAAACACGTGTGAACCCAGCCCTTAAGCTTTTCAATGTCCTTAAACACCCCCCAAAAATTAGATAATTGTCAAAAACCTGGTGGAAACTGGGTGAACCGTTTAAAAAGGGGTGGGGGCCAATTTTGACAAACTCTTTTTTTTTTTTAACCAAAATTTTTTTTTGGTCAGATTTTAAAAATAAAATACAAACGAATACAGTAAAATTTTCCCCTTGTAAGACCCAAATTTTTAATTTTATCCCCAAAACAAAACCCAGCCCACCTCCCAAATCCCTCTCCCCGATTCAACAGTAAATTTCCCCTTACAATCAAAACCAAATTTTGGGGGGGAATAATTTAAAAAATTCAGGTTTTATCACCCAAAAAAAATTTTTCCTTTGGGTGTGGACGGGCCCCCATCCCACAACTGCCCCTAGAAAAAAGTCCCCAGGAACCTCTACACCCCGGGGATCCCCAACACCCCTAAAAAACCTAATAAGTTCATGCAGCAAGACCCGAAGTATCCAGCCATTTGCCCCCAAATTTTTATTAAACCCTTAAATTTGGCTTTTCCCCCTTTTTTAAAACACCCCCCTCTCCAGAGCAATCAGCCAATTCACTTTATTTACAAAACTTTCCTTTTTCTGACGGAGGGTTTTGCATCCAGCCACTTTGTCGCTATTAATTTCCTTCCCTAAATAAAAAGTCTAATATTGCGATTTTTTTCCCGCCCCTTGAAACCGTTAAGTCCCACAAAACCCAAAATACAAAAACCCAAAGGGATTATTTCCCTTAATTTGAAAAATAAAGCTGGATCAAATTTTACAATAAAAAATACAATATCGCTCTAGTTTTTGGGCAATGCCAGAACATATGCAGCAGAGAGGCCGGGGGGACATGGGCACCTTTTTACACAGAGGAAGTCCCTAAATTTTTCCCAAATTTTTTGTGAAATAGAGGGGTTTCTGTAAAAATCCCCCCTTTTCTAAGATTAATTTTAGGGTTCGATGCTGTTAAAATCACTGATAAACAATGGTTTTGGTCCTCGTATTTCCCCCCCAAATATTAGGCTCTATAGGGGCAATATTTTCCTTCCCACCTACTACGTAAAACCCATTTGGGTTTTTAAAAAAAAATTTTTCCAAAAAAAGGTTTTTAAAAATAAAGTGGGTATTAATCCCTTGTTGTTTGATGTTTTTTGGGCCTATTTTATCGGAAAAAAAAAATTTGGGAATTTTATTGAATTGTGTCTGATTTTTTGCATTATAAGCGTTTCCTAAGCTGTTAAATTTTTTGTAAAAGCTGTGTATTCGGTAAAGCAAAATTTCCCCTTTTCAAATTTCTGAAAACTTTTAAAACACCCCCTATCTGTAACCTTGAGAGACAAAATTTGGGGAAAGGCCCCCAGTTTCCCATGGGCTCGAATCCCCGGGGCAAAAAAGTTCGGACAACCCGGGGGGTTTTTAAAAACCCCGGGATAGGAAGTTCACCCTGAAGCCCCAAAAAACCCCCCCGTAATTTCCACCACAGCTTTTTGCAAACAAATAAAAGTTGGGAAACTTTTTGGGAAAGCAAAAAAAGTTTTTTTCTTCCAGTTTAAACCCTAAAGATTGGGAGTAAAAAAAAAAAAAAAAATGGCCCTAACAGTTTCAGTTTTAAAACCTTTTCCCCCCCCCCATCCCAATTTCTCATATATTGCAGTAGTGCTGCCAAAAAAGTAAAAATGCTGGGGTTAGGAATTGCCAACCCTCCCTCTTCTTTTTTTCCAAATTTCAGAGTTTCTAGCTTTTTCCCGGGATGTGGCCCCCCCCAGATAAGGGCCCCCTTTAAAAAAGCATTGGGTTTAAAAAAAAAATCTTGGGGGGGCCGATTGGAAAAGTTATGTAGGTGGGACAACACTGGGGGTCCAAAAACATTTTTTAAACCGAAATTTTAAAACTTCCCCTATGATAATGGTAATTTTTTCGCCAGACATCCAATTTAAATTTTTAAAATTTTAATTCTAGCAATGGATCCAAAATTCACCAAAAAACCCAAATTTTCCCGTAAAAAATTTACAGAAAAATTTATACCCAGGTACGGAAAAAATGGGACACTAGAAATGGGATATCTCCAGGGAGAGTAAATTGATCCATGGCATCCACTGGCATTAAAGACAAAACTTCCCCCAATTAAAATTTTCAACCCAGAGGCCCCCCATTTTGCTTTTTAAAGTCTTAATTGCCTCTGGCAATGAGCCGCCCTTTTTAGCCAAAAAAAAGGGGGGATATCATCAGCGTATAAGGCTATTTTGGGCCCCCGGGCCCCCCTCTCCTAAAGCCTTCAAATGGGCGTTTGCTCTAATCCCAGCTGCTAAAGGCTCAAATGCCAGGGCAAATAGCAATGGGGCAAAGGGCATCCCTGCCTTTTTCCCCTTTTGCAAATCAATGTCTTGATTGGTTTAAAATTTTTTGACCCGCTCCTTAGCCTTGGGGGTCATAAAAAAACAGCTTTTAAAAAGGGGGTTTTTCGTTTGGGGCTGTCGTGCGTTCTGCTATTTTTCTCAATTGAGTTTTAAATCCCGGGCGTGTTCTTCCCCTCAGCGGCGTGTCTCCCCTCCCACGAGGCCCGGGGCTGGGCCTCACTGAAGAACTGTGACAAACATCATTTTTTTTTGGGAAGGGAGGGGATTTCTAGGGTTGTCTGGTAAAATTTAAAAGGCCCGTTCCTTTCCCGCATGCTTATGTCTGCAGGCCCCTTTAAAGGGTCCCCAAGGGTGGAAACAAGCAACCTATTATATCTATTAATCCTTAAATTTAAAACACTTTAAGCCAGCAGCTTTTAACTTTTTTTCTGTGGTATTTAAACCAAATTGAAAATGAAAAGGCAGGACCTTTACTAAACTACAAAGGGCAAATGTCCTTCAAGGTTTTTAAAAACCTATGCTTGCTGTCGGGATATGAGTGAAAACAGTGGGGGGGGAAA
>JAODAL010040095.1:0-37291 GCA_025379985.1 Phyllomedusa bahiana
TAAAAAACGAAAAGAAGTAAAAAATGTCAAGGATAATTTGATTAAATTCAGAAGAGGAGCAAGTATAGGATAGGAATTGAATCCACAAGCCCAGCATTGGAGGGTCTACATCCCTAACCACTGAAGCTGACAATAGGGGAAGAGGGTATAAGGCGGACGACAAGAAGAGTTAATGGTATGGTTGAAATGGGATTAAGGTCGAAAGTAAAAAGTAATTGGAGCGGCAGGAGAGTGAAAGGGTGGTGAGTTTGGCTAAAGGATAAAAAGAGAGATGGTGTAGTGTTGAAAGGAGAATTAAGAAGGTTTCTGGGGAGAAGAGGCTAAAAAAGAAAGAAAAATCAGTAACGGAGGAAATGAAAAGAGTAAGGTGGGGGAGAGGTTAAGGGTGTGGAATAGGGTAATTGGGGTTGCTTCAGCAGTTAAAGGTAAGGGACAGATGCGCGGTTAGAGTTAGAGTTTAGAGTAAGTGCAAAGGGGAAGTAAAGTTAAAAATGGGGAATTAAGGTAGGGAAATAAGTGCTACGCAGGATGAGAACAGCGGGGGGGGGGGAGTGAGATAAATGAAGGATAGTGTGGCATTAACAAACTACTTCCCTTATTTTTTTGTCTTGGCTGCAAGCCCCTGCCTACACTGGAATCCTGAGCCCACCCTCTGCACTCAAATCCCCCATTTTAAACCCCTATTGAACATCTCCCTCTGTTAACTTTTATTTATCACACCAACCCATCTATCACCCTTGTGACTCATCACCAAACTCCTTTTAATTTCTTTCGGACATTTACCACTGCCCACTTTACCTTCTTCCACCACCCAATCCTTTCCCTATTACCCCATATCCACTCTCTAACCCTCGACACCCTTCCTATGCACAATCATATCCCATGTCTTATCCTTCACCTTTGTCTTAAGCCCCTCTTCAACTTATTCCTCCACCGAGGCCTTGCCTGAGCTTGGTTTATGTCCACAAAGGTGGTATGTATCTGAGTCTTGTTTACTATACCCATCTTGAGATATCATTTTGATTGACCTCGGATGATGTTGTTTGAACCTGTGCTGCCTGCCCTGACCTTGGATTGGCTGACTGTTGCCTCTGTTTTCGCTCAGTGCTTCACACCGGTGTCTGTGGAGATCGGTCTGCTGTTACGGTTCGGGAACTGTTTCTGGAGTGGGCACCTGGTGACTACCCTATGGCTAAGCATTCCTCCAACTTTCATAGGCTCTTGTGAAGAGCAGGTAGTCACTTAGTCTGCACCCTCCAGCGTAAGTCCAGCCATTGGTGCAGTGGATCCTCACCCACCATTGTCACACACACACCTCGTTGGTTTTTCATTTACCCAACCCAGCCTTTGACTCTTGAACTCCAAATACCTTTTCTTTCTCTCTATTAACCCTTACTAATTTAACTTCTTCTTTCCCCCACCTTATCTCTCTGCCCCCTATTGGGGCTTTGACCTGTTCTCTTGTACCTGCAGCAACATGGTAATAGTGGCACTCCTTATTCATGACAAATTTGGTCTCCATGAACATTTGAGGAATTCTAAACCTGAAATTATACCCATTTGATAAGTTAGCTCTGTTTTGGTAGCTAGCTAGTCTGCTGGAAAAGAAAAAACATAAACAATATTTTACATGGATCTCTTCTTGGCTCATAGATTTATGAGCCCACAATTTGTAAAGCACATACATTAAATAGATAATGAAAAATCGCTAAATTTAAAAAAAGGTGGAAAAATAGCAATTATTAACTGGCCTACTGATTTCTTAAAATGCACTGAAAATTAAGACTAACAATGAAGTGAACTCATCATGCCAAGCATCGAGAGCGATAAGCCTAACACTTCACCCACCATGGATATAACACTTCATGCTGCTCTTATTTGGGGGCATTTAGACCAGTTTTTGTGCGTATTGAGATTACAAACTCGAAAACACTAAAAAGTCACGAACATAAGCAAATTGAAGACTCAAACCAAACCAAAGCATTGGGAGGCCAAAGACATAACCTCTGTGCGAATAGGCTACCTTTCTGCATGTTGGTCATATTGGGGTTTTGTGTACAGGTTTTTGTATAAAGATACACAGAGTAGAACTCCCCATGCAGCAGCGTGATAACTGATGTTCACACCTTGCTCATTGCATATGCTGGTTTCTCCAAAACAATTTAAAATTCTAACAATGATTATACCTGTTACATAATTTAGCTTTGTGTGATTTCATACCTAGTTGTCTGCTTCAAAATAACAAACAACAATATTTTACATGGATCTATTCTTTAAGTCTTACTTGCAAATTTTTTACAGCACATGCATTAAGAGGAGGGAAAAAGTAAATAAAAAATGGCTAAACTGAAAACAAAAGATGGGACCACAAAGTAAAAACTGACCTGATTACCAATTTGTTTTAAAACTCACAAATTTTTGATTGCAAAGGAAACTTATACCCAGAAGACCAGCACTAAACCAGTAAGCCGCCATGGGCTAAGATGGTGAGTTGTTGGTCGTACTGGGGGGTTTTGACTGTAGCTCGGTGTATCAATATCACAACACATGAACTCCCCATTGCGGGGACATGATAATGGTGACACACAATGTTCATTACAAATGATGATCATCCAATAAAATGTAAATTGGTAAACTGGAAGTATATTTACATGTTAGTACTTCAGCTTTGTTTCGTACCTAGTTGAATGCTTTAAAAACATACAACACTATTTATACCGATATGTTTGTTGTAAAAGTTTAATAGCAAATCTGTAAGGACACATGTCATTAAAGAGTGTATAGAAAACAAAAATTAAGCTAAAACTAAATCATAACAATGGAAAAAAGTAAATCTGCTCATTTACTATTTTGTTAAAATTCACAAATTATGAGCACCGAGAGGACTTCAAAACCACACCCCCAGCATTGGGAGTACAGCCCAACCATTAACCACAAGTATTAAGAGTTGTGATGTGTGTGATGTGCTATATTGGGGGTTTTTTGGACTTTTTACTGGCAAATTGTAAAACAATGCATTAAATAGATGGAATAGAAATTAAAATAAAGTTAAACCGAATTAAAAACGAAAAAAGAAGTATAAAACTGTCTCAATGACTAATTTGTTAAAATCAGAAGAGGAGCAAGAGTATAGATAGAATTGAATCCAACAAGCCCAGCTGGGAGGTATACATCCCTAACCACGGAGCTGCCAATTGGGGAGAGAGGTATAAGGCGGACGAAAGAAGAGTTAAATGAGTATGGTGAAATGGATTAATGTCGAAAGGTAAAAGTAATTGGAGGCAGGAGAGTGAAAGGGGTGAGTTGGCTAAAGGATAAAAGAGAGATGGTGTGTAGGTGGAAAGGAGAATTAAGAAGGATTTCTGGGAGAAGAGGTAATAGAAAGAAAATCAGTAACGGAAATGAAAAAGAGTAGGTGGGGGAGAGGTTAAGGGTGTGTGGAATGGGGTAATTGGGTTGCTAGCAGTTAAAGGTAATGGACAGATGGGGTAGAGTTATAAGTTTGCAAAGGGGAAGTAAAGTTAAAAATGGGACTAAAGGAGGAAATTAGGCTAAGCAGGATGAGATAAAGTGGGGGTGGGGGAGTGAGATAAATGATGGTAGTGTGGCCATTAACAACTACTTCTTATTTTGTCTTGGCTGCAAAGACCTTGCCTACACTGATCCTGAGCCCACCTCTGCCCCAACATCCCCATTTTAACCCTACTTGAACCATCTTCCCTCTGTAAACTTTATTTATCACACCCAACCCATCTATCACCTGTGACTCATCAACCACACTTCTTTTAATTTCTTTCGGACATCCCACTGGACCACTTTACCTTTCTTCACCCCAATCTTTCCCTATTAACCATATCCACCTCTCTAACCCTCACCACCCTCTATTGCACATCATATCCCATGTCTTATCCTTTCACTTAGATCCACTTTAGGCCCTCCTCTCCCACTTATCTCATCACCGAGGCCCTTGCCTGTGCTTAGTTCTAGTGTCCACCAAAGGTGGTATGTATCTTGATCTCCTGTTACTAAACCACATCTTGAGGATTATCATTTTGATTGACCTCGGCTATTATGTTTGAACCTGTGCTGCCTACCCTGACCTTGGATTGGCTCTGACTGTGCTCTGCTTTTCGCTCAGTGCTTTCCACACGGTGTCTGTGGGCAGATCGTCTGCTGTTACATGGTTCGGGAACTGTTCTGGAGTGGCAACTGGTGATACCCTACATGGCCTAAGCCTATCCTCACTTTCATAGGCTCTAGTGAAGAGCAGGTAGTCCCTTAGTCATGCCCCTCAAGCGTAAGTCCAGCAATGGTGCAGTGGCATCCTCACCCACCATGTCACACAACACACTACGTTGGTTTTTCTTTTACACCAACCCAAGCCCTTTTGACTCTTATGGTACTCCAAATTACCATTTTCTTTCTCTCTATTAACCCTTACTCATTTAACTCTTCTTTCCCCACCATTATATCTCTGCCCCCATATGTGGGGGCTTTGACCTGTTCTCTTGACCTGCAGAAATGGTATTAGTGGCACACCTGTATTCATGACAAATTCTGGTCTCCAGAAAATTTTAGAATTCCTAAACCTGAAATATACCCATTGATAAGTTAGCTCTGTTTTGTAGCTTAGTAGTCTGCTGGAAAGAAAACAGAAACAATATTTTACATGGAATCTATTCTTGGTCAAGATTTATGAGCCATATGTAAAGCACATACAATAAAAGAATATGAAAAATCGCCTAAACTTAAAAAGGTGGAAAAATTGTAAATTATTACATGCCCTACTGATTTCTTAAAAGGCAAATGAACATTAAGCATAACAATGAAGTGAACTCTCATGCCAAGCATCGAGAGCGATAAGCCTAACACTTCACACACCACTGCTATTAACACTACATGCTGCTATTATTGGGCATAGACACCAGTTTTGTGCTTATTGAGATTACAACACGAAAAACAAAATAGTATCCGAACATAGCCAAATTGAAGATCAAACCACAACAAAAGCATTGGAAGGACTAAAAGACATAACACATTGTGCACGATAGGCTACTTTTCTGCATGTTTGCGTACATATGAGGGGTTTTGTGTACATGTTTTTGTATAAAGATCACAGAGTAAGAACTCCCCATTGCAGCCGTGAGAATGATGTCACACTGCTTCATTGCATATGTCTGGGTCTCCAAACAATTTAAATTTCTAACACTGAATATACCTGTTATAATATTTTAGCTTGTTTAAACCTAGTTGTTCTGCTTCAACAAACCAAGAACAACAATATCTTTAAATGATTCTCTTCTTTAAGTCTTCAATAGCAATTTTTTACAGCACATTGCATTTAGAGGGATGGAAAAGTAAATAAAAATGAGCTAAACTGAACAAAAGATGGGGGACACAAAAGTAAAAACTGACCCAATTACCAATTTGTTTAAAAATCACAAATTTTTGATTGCAAAGGAAACTTAAACCCAGAACCCCGCACTAACCAGTAAAGCCGCCATCGGGTATAAGTGGTGGGAGTGTTGGTCGTACTGGGGGGTTTGACAACCTGTATCTCTGTGTATCAATATCTCAACACAGAACTTCCCCATTGCGGGACATGATAATGGTGACACACCTTGTTCATACAATATGCTGATCTCCAAAACAAGGTTAAATGGTAACCCTGGAATATACCAGTTAGTACTTCAGGCTTTGTTTCTTACCTTGTTGAATGCTTAAAAACACAACACTATTTTATAACGATCTGTTTGTTGTAACAAGTTTAAAACTAGCAAATCTATAAGGCACATGCATTAAAGAGGTGTAATAGAAAACAAAAATTAAGCTAAACTAAACATAACAATGGAAAAGAAAAAATGTAAATCTGGCTCAATTCTATTTGTAAATCACAAATATGAGCACCGAGGAGGACATCACCCACACCCCAAGCATTGGGATCGGGGTATCAGCCCCAACATTACACCACAAGTGCTTAAGAGTTGTGATGTGCTCGTGATGTGCTCTTATTGGGGGTTTTGACCTTTTTTTACTAGCAAATTTGTATAACACATGCATTAAATAGATGAATAGAAATAAAATAAGTTAAACCGAATTAAAAACGAAAAAAGAAGGTAAAACTGTCTCAATCGGACTTATTTTTAAAAATTCAGAAAGGAGCACAGTTTAGATAGGAAATTGAATCCACAGCCCAGATGGGATTGGTAAAACATCCCCTAACCACTGAGCTGCCAATAGGGGATGAGAGGTATAAGGGCGGACGGAAAGAAAGAGTTAAATGAGTATGGTGAAAATGGGATTAAGGTCGAAAGTAAAAAGTAATTGGAGCAGGAGAGTGAAAGGGGAGTTGGCTAAATGGATAAAAGAGAGTGTGTGTGTAGGTGGAAAGGAGAATTTAAAGATGGATTTCTGGGGAGAAGAGGGTAAAAAGAAAGAAAATCAGTAACGGAAATGAAAGAGTAAGGTGGGGGGAGAGGTTAAGGGTGGAATGGTGGTTAATTGGGGTTGATTAGCAGTTAAAAGGTAAGGGACAGATGGGGTTTAGAGTTAGGTGCAAAGGGGAAGTAAGTTAAAAATGGGAACTAAAGGAGGAAAATAGTGCTAAGCCAGGAATGAGAAAGTGGGGGTGGGGTATATAGCGTAGTGACGATAAATGAAGGATAGTGTGGCATCAACAACTACTTCTTATTTTGTCTGGGCTGCAAGCCCTGCCGTCACTGGAATCCTGAGCCCACCCCTCTGCCAACATCCCCTTTTTAACCCCCTACTTGAACACATATCCCCTCTGTAACTTTATTTATCAGGAACAACCCCATTCTAATCACCCTTGTGACTCATCACACACTCCTTTTAATTTCTTTCGGACATCCCACTGACCCACTTAAACCTTTCTTACCCCAATCTTTCCCTATTACCCATATCCACTCTCTCAAACCATCACCACCCTCCTTGCACAATCATATCCATGTCTTATCATTCACTTTGAACCTTTTAGGCCCCTCTCCACTTAATTCCTTCCACCGAGGCTTGCTGAGCTTATAGGTTCTAGTGTCCACCAAGGTAGGTTTGTATCTTGATCTCCTGTTTCACTAACACCATCTTGAGATATCATTTTATTGACTCGGCTATGTTGTTTGAACCTGTGCTTGCTGACTGCCATGACCTTGGATTGGCCTGACTGTGCCTCTGCTTTTCGATCAGTGATGTCACACCGGTGTCTGTGGGCCTCGGTCTGCTGTTACTGGTTCGGGAACTGTTCTGGAGTGGCACCTGGTGACCTACCTAATGGCCTAAGCCGTTCCTCACTTTCAATGGCTCCAGTAAGAGCAGGTAGTCACTTAGTCATGCCCCTCCAGCGTAAGTCCAGCCAATGGTGCAGTGGATCCTCACCCACCATTGTCACACACACACCCTCGTTGGTTTTTCATTTACCCCAACCCAGCCTTTGACTCTTCTGAACTCCAAATACCTTTTCTTTCTCTCTATTAACCCTTACTACATTAAAACTCTTCTTTCCCCCACCTTAATCTCCTGTCCCCCTATTGGGGGCTTTGACTGTCTCTTGACCTGCAGCAAAAATGGTAATTGTGGCATCCTTATTCATGACAAATTCTGGTCTCCAGAACAATTTTAGAATTCTAAACCTGAAATATTACCCATTGATAAGATTAGATCCATGTTTTGTAGCGCTAGTTGTCTGTGGGGAAGCAAAAACAGTAATCAATATTTTACTATGGATCCTCTTATTGGTCAAGAATTTATTGACGCCAATTTGTAAAAGAACATACCATTTATAAGAATTGTAAATCGCTAAAACTTAAAAAAAGGCTGGAAAAATTGTAATTATTACCTGCCTACTGATTTCTTAATAAGGCACTGACAACATTAAGCTAACAATGAATGTGAACTCTCATGCCAAGCATCGAGGCCGATATGCCTAACCACTTCACCACCACTGCTATAACACTACATGCTGCTCTTATTGGGGGCATAGACTGTTTGTGCTTATGAGAATTAATCTCGAAAACATCAAAAAAGTCACCGAAATAAAGCAAATTGATAGACCTCAAACCCAAACCAATTGCATTGGGAGCCAAGGAATTACACCACTGTGCGAATGGTACTTTTCTGCATGTGGTTCATATTGAGGGTTTTGTGCTACATGGTTTTGTATTAAAGATCACAGTGAGTAGAACTCCCCATTGCAGCGCACGTGATAATGAATGTCACACCTTGTCATTGCTATGTGGTCTCCAAAACAATTTAAAATTCTAACCACTGGAATTTACCTGTTACTAATTTAGCTTGTTTCAATAACCTAGTTGTCCTATGACTGTCAAAAAACAAACATCAATATTTTAATGGATCTCTTTCTTTATGTCTACTAGACATTTTTTTACAGCACATGCATAAGAGGATGGAAAAGTAAATAAAAATGAGCATAAATGAACAAAAAGATGGACACAAAAGTAAAAAACTGACCCAATTAACCAATTTGTTAAAACTCACAAAATTTTTGATTGCAAAGGAAACTTAACCCAGAACACCAGCATTACCTGTAAGCCGCCATGGGCTAAGATGTTGAGTGTTGGTCGTTCTGGGGGGTTTTGTAGTGTATCTCTGTGTATCATTATCACAACAAGAAAACTCCCATTGCGCGAATGATAATGGTTGACACACCTTGATTCATTACAAAAATGCTTGGGATCTCCAATACAATGTAAAATGGTAACCTGGAAGTATACTGTTAGTACTTCAGCTTTGTTTCGTTACTAGTAGAATGCTTAAAAACAAACAACACTATTTTATACCGATCTATTTGTTGTAAAAGTTTAACTTGCAAATCTTGTAAGGCACTATGCATTACAAGGAGGTGTAATAGAAAACAAAAATTAAGCTAAACTAAAAATACAATGGAAAAAAAGTAACAATCTTGCTCAATTTACTATTTGTTAATAAATGCACAAATGTAATGTAGCATCCGAGAGGACTTCAAACCCACACACAGCATTGGAGGTAACAGCCCCCAACCATTACACACAAGTGCATTAAGAGTCTGTGAGGTGCTCGTGATGTGCTCCTATTGGGGGTTTTGACCTTTTTTACTAGCAAAATTTGTAAAACACATGCATTAAATAGATGGAATAGAAATAAATAAGTTAAACCGAATTAAAAAAACGAAAAAGAAGTAAAAACTGTCTCATGACTAATTTGTTAAAATTCAGAAGGAAGCAAGTATAGATAGGAATTGAATCCACAAGCCAGCATTGGGAGGTAACTATTCCCTAACACACTGAGCTGCCAATAGGGGAGAGAGGTATAAGGCGGACGAAAGATAGGAGTTAAATGAGTATGGTGAAATGGGCGATTAAGGTCGAAAGTAAAAAGTAATTGGAGGCAGGAGGAGTGAAAGGGTTTTGAGGTTGGGCTAACGGAATAAACAGGAGATGGTGTGTAGGTGGAAAGGAGAATTAAGAAGGATTTCTGGGGAGAAGAGGGTATAAAGAAAGAAAAACAGTAACCGGAAACGAAAAAAGAGTAAGGTGGGGGAGGAGGTTAAGGGTGGAAATGGGGTAATTGGGGTTGACTTAGAAGTTAAAGGTTATAGGGATCCGATGGGGTAGAGTAAGGTGCAAAGGGGAAAGTAATGTTAAAAATGGGACTAAAGGACGGAAATAAGTTGCTAACGCAGAATGAGAAAGGGGGGGGAAAATATAGTGGGGGTGGGGGAGTGTGAATAAATGAAGGGTATTAGTGTCGGCATTATCAACTACTTTTAATTTTGTCTTGGCTGCAAGCCAAGGCCTACACTGGAATCCTGAGCCACCTTGCCAACATCCCCATTTTATCCCCTACTTGAAAAACCTTCTCTCTGTAAACTTTATTTATCACACCCACCCCTATCTATCACACCCTTGTGACTCATCCACCACAACTCCTTTTTAAGTTCTTTCGACATCCCACTGACCCACTTTACCCTTTCTTCCACACAATCTTTCCCTATTACCCATATCCACTCTCTAACCCTCACCACCCTCCTATGCACAATCACATCCCATGTCTTATCCTTCACTTTGATCCTTTAGCCCCCATCCACTTATTCCTCCACCGAGGCTTGCCATGAGCTTACGTTCTTGAGTCCACCAATGGTGGTATGTATATTTGATCTCCTGTTACTAACCCCTCTTGAGATATCATTTTGATTGACCTCGGCTATTTGTTTGAAACCTGTGCTGCCTGGCCTCCGACCTTGGTTGGCTGACTGTGCCTCTGCTTTTCGCTCTGTGCTTCACACTGGTGGTCCCTCCTGGACGCTCGGTCTGCTGGTTACTGGTTCGGAAATGTTTGGAGTGGAACTGGTGACTACCCTAAGGCCTAAGCCTAACTCCTCTACTTTCAGAGGCTCTAGTGAAAGAGCAGGTAGTCCACTTACCATGTCATGACCCTCCGCGTAAGTCCAGCCAATGAGTGCAGTGGTTCCTCACCCACCATTGTCACACTCACCCTCGTTGGTTTTTTCATTTCCCCCAACCAGCCTTTGACTCTTCTGAACTCACACAACTACCTTTTCTTTCTCTCAATTAACCCTTACTCTTTTAAACTCTTCTTTACCCACATTGTCTACCTCTGCCCCCTATTGGGGGCTTTGACCTCGTTCTTGACCTGAAGCAAATGGTAATAGTGGCACACTTTTTCATGACAATTCTGGTCTCCAGAAACATTTACGGAATTCTAACCTGAAATTACCCATTGAAAGTTTGCTCTGTGGCTTTGTAGCTAGTAGTCTGCTGGAAAAGAAAAACAGAAACCAATATTTTACATGGATCTCTTCTTGGTTCAAGATTTATGAGCCCAAATTTGTAAAAGCACATACTTAAAAAGAAAATGAAAAAAATCGCTCTAACTTAAAAAAGGTGGGTAAAAAAAAAATTGTATTTATTACCTGCCCTAGCTGATTTCTTTAAACAAGGCACTGAACACTTTAAGCCTAACAATGAAGTGAACTCTCATGCAAAGAGCATCGAGAGCGATTAAGCTAACCACTTCACCCACCATGGCTATAACATAACATGAATGCTCTTATTGGGGGATTAGACAGTTTTGTTGCTTATTGAGATTACAACTCCGAAACACAAAAAGTCACCGTACATAAAGCAAATTGAAGACTCAACCACAACCAAAGCATTGGAAGGCCAAATAGCGTCATAAACCACTGTGCCGACATAGGTCTACTTTTATTGCATCTGTTGCGTCATATTGAGAGGTTTTGTGCTAATGTTTTTGTAATAAGTTCAACAGAGTAGAACTCCCCATTGCAGCACGTGTAATGATTGTCTACACATTGCTCATTGCATATTGTGGTCTCCAAAACAATTTAAAATTATAACACTTGAATATTCCTTTTACTAATTTATCTTTTTTTAATTCCTAGTTGTCTGCTACAAAAAACAAAAACAATATTTCTACAGGATCTCTTCTTTAAGTCTTACTAGCAATTGTTTACAGCACATGCATTAAGAGGATGGAAAAAGTAAATAAAAATGACTAAACTGAACAAAAAGATGGGACTCACAAAAAGTTAAAAAACTGACCCAATTACAATTTGTTAAAACTCACAAATTATTGATGCAAAGGAACTTAATCCCAGAAACCCACTGCACTAAACACAGTAAAGCCGCCATGGGCTAGATGGTGAGTGTTGGTAGTATGGGGGGTTTTGAACTGGCTATCTCTGTGTATCAATATCACAAACACAGAAACTCCCTATTGCGGGGACATGATAATGTTGGACACACCTTGTTCATTTTACAAATGCTGATCTCAAAAACAATGTAAAATGGTAAACCCTGGAATATCAAGTAGTACTTCAGCTTTGTTTCGTACCTTGTTGAATGCTTAAAAACATAACACTATTTTATACCGATCTGTTGTTGTTAAAGTGTTAAATAGCAAATCTATAAGGCACATGGCATTTAAAAGGAGGTGAATAGAAAACAAAAAATTAAGCTAAACTTAAACATTACAAATGGAAAAAAAAGTAACATCTGTCTCAATTACTATTTTGTTTAAAATTCACAAATTACTGAGCACCGAGAGGACTTCAATACCCACACACCCAGCATTGAGGAGCGTAACAAGCCCCACAACGAGTAACACAAGTGCTTAAGAGTCTGTGATGTGCTCGTGTGATGTGTCATATTGGGGGTTTTGACCTTTTTACTAGCAAATTTGTAAAACACATGCAATAAAAAAATGCAATAGAAATAAAATAAGTTAAACCCAATTAAAAACAAAAAACAAGTAAAAACTGTCTCATGACCTAATTTTGTTAAAAAATCAGAAAGGAGCATGTAATAGATAGGAATTGAATCCATCAGCCCAGCATTGGGAGGTAAGGACGGTATCATCCCTAACCAATGAGCTGCAAATAGGGGAGAGAGGTATAAGGGCGGACGAAAGAAGAGTTATATGAGTATGGTGAAATGGGGATATTAGGTCGAAAGTAAAAAGTACTTGAGAGGCTGGAGAGTGAAAGGGTGAGTTGGGCTTAAAGGATAAAAGAGAGATGGGGTGTAGTGGAAAAGGAGGATTAAAGAAGGATTTCTGTGGAGAAGAGGTAAAAAGATAAAGAAAAAATCAGTAACGGAAAATGAAAAGAGTAAGGTTGGGGGAGAGGGTTAAGGGTGGGAATGGGTAATTGGGTTGGCTTAGCAGTTTAAAGTAAGGGCAGATGGTTAGAGTAGGTGCAAAAGGGGAAAAGTAAAGTTAAAAATGGGACTAATGGTGGAAATATGTGCTAAGCTGGTTGAGAAAAGTGGGGGTGGGGGAGTGAGAAAATGAAGGATAGAGTCGGCATAACAACTACTTCTATTTTGTGCTTGGCTGAAGCCTGCCTACACTGGAATCCTGAGCCACACCCTCTGCCAACATCCCCCATTTTAACCCCTACTTGAACCATCTCCCTCTGTAACTTTCTATTTATCACACCTACCCCATCTAATCACCCTTGTGAATCATCATCCACACTCTTTAATTATTCTTTCGGGACACATAACCACTGAACCCACTTTACCTTTCTTTCACCCCAATCCTTTCTTATTACCATATCCACTCTATAACCCTCACCACCCTCCTATGCACCAACATCATTATCCATGTCTTATCCCTTCTACTTGATCCTTTAGGCCCCTCTCCACTTATTCCTCACCGGCCTTTGCCTGAGCTTAGGTTCTAGTGTCCAAAAGGTTGGTATGTATTCTTGATCTCTGATACTAAACCCCATCTTGAGATATCATTTTGATTGACCTCGGCTATGTTGTCTTGAACCTGTGCTGACCTGCCACTGACCTTGGATTTGGCTGGACTGTTGCCTCTGCTTTTATCGCTCAGTGCTTCACCACCGGTGTCTGTGGCCGCTCGGTCTGATGTTACTGGTTCGGGAACTGTTCTGGAAGGTGGCACCTGGTCGACTACCCTAATGGCCTATGCCTATTCATCACTTTCATAGCTCTAGTGAGAGCAGGTAGTCACTAGTCATGCCCCTCCAGCGTAAGTCCTGCCATGGTGCAGTGGATCCTCCACCCACATTGTCACACACACACCCTACGTTGGTTTTTCATTTCCCCACCCAGAGCCTTTGACTCTTCTGAACTTCCAATACTTCTTCTTTCTCTCTATTAAACCATTACTTCCATTAACTCTCTTTCCCCACCTTATCTCTCTGCCCCCTATTGGGCTTTGGACATGTCTCTGACTGCAGCAAATGGTAATAGTGTCACACCATATTCATGACAAAATCTGGTCTACAGAACATTTTAGAATTATAAACCTGAAATATAACCATTAGGTTAGTTAGCTCTGTTTTTGTAGCTATTAGTTCTGAGGAAAGAAAACAGATACAATATTTTAAATGTATATCTTCTTGTTTCAAGATTTATAATCCAATTTGTAAATCACATACATAAAAAGAAATGAAAAATCGCCTTAAACTTAATAAAAGGTGGAAGAAAAATTGTAATTATACCTGCCCTATACTGATTTCTTAAAAGGGCACTGAACATTAGCCTAAACAATGAACGTGAACTCTATGCCAAGCATCGAGAAGCGATAAGGCCTAACCACTTCACCACCATAGCTATAACATTCTTGCTGCTCTTAATTGGGGGCATTGACAGTTTTGTGGCTTATTGAGTTACAAAAAGAATCACAAAAAGTCACCCGAAAATCAAAGCAATTGAAGACTCAAACCCACAACCAAGATGGGAAGGCCAAAGATATAACACCACTGTGCGACATAGGCTACTTTTTGCTATGTTGGTAATATTGAGGGTTTTGTGTACATGTTTTTGTATAAGAAACAGAGTAGAAGTCCCCATCCTGCCTGCAAGTGATAATGATGTCACACCTTGCTCATTGCATATGCTGGTCTCCAAAACAATTTAAATATTCTAAACACTGGAATATACCTTTTGTTATTATTTAGCTTGGTTTCATACCTCGTTGTCTGCTTCAAAAAACCAACAACAATATTTTACATGGATCTCTCTCCTTTAATTATTACTAGCAATTTTTTAACAGCACTGCCATTAAGAGGATGGAAAAGTAAATAAAAATTGAGCTAAACTGAACAAAAGATGGACACAAAAGTAAAAACTGACACAATTAACAATTTGTTTAAAACTCACACATTTTTGATTGCAAAGGAAAATTAAACCAGAACCCATGCAACTAACCAGTAAGCCGCCATGGGCTAAGTGGTGACGTGTTGGTCCGTACTGGGGGGTTTTCGAAACTTGTATCTCTGTGTATCAATTATCACAAACACAGAACTCCCCATTGCGGGAATGATAATGGTGACAACACCTTGTTCATTAAAAGGCTTGATCTCCAATACAATGTAAAATGGTGTAACCCCTGGATATACTGTTAGTACTTCAGCTTTGTTTCGTACCTAGTTGAATGCTTTAAAAACAAACACAACACTATTTGTATTACCGATTATTTGTTGTAAAAGTTTAACTAGCAAATCTATAAGGTACATGCATTAAAGAGGTGTAAATAGGAAAACAAACAATTAAGCTAAAACTAACATACAATGGAAAAAAAAAGTAACATCTGGCTCAATGCTATTTTGTTAAAATTCACAATTACTGAGCACGAGAGAAATTCAACCAACACCCCCCAGAATTGGGACCCGGTAAACAAGCCCCAACCATTACACACACCAGTGCTTAAGAGTCTGTGATGTGCTCGTGAGTGCTCATTTTGGGGGTTTTGAACCTTTTTACTAGCACTTTTTAAAACCAGGCATTAAATAGTGAATAGAAATTAAATAAGATGAACCGAATTTAAACACGAAAAGAAGTAAAAACTGTCTCAATGACTAAATTGGTTAAATTCAGAAGGAGCAAAGTATAGATAGGAATTGAATCCACAAAGACCAAGCATGGGAGGTACCATCCCTAGACCACTGAGCTGCCAATAGGGGGTAGAGAGGTATAAGGCGGCGAAAGAAAGTTAAATGAGTATGGTGAAATGGGATTAAGGTCGAAAAGTAAAAGTAATTGGACGCAGCGTGAGTGAAAGGGTGGTGAGTGGGCTAAAGGATAAAAGATGAGATGGTGTGTAGGTGGAAAGGGAGAATTTAAGAAGGATTTCTAGGGGAAGAGGTAAAAAGAAAGAAAATCTCAGTAACGGGGAAACGAAAGAGTAAGGTGGGGGAGAAGGAGAGGTAAGGGTGGAATGGGGTAATTGGGGGTTGCTTAGCAGTTAAAAGGTAAGGGAACAGAAGGGGTAGAGTAAGGTCAATGGGAAAGTAAAGTTAAAAAATGGGACTAAAGGAGGAAATAAGAGCTAAGGCAGGATGAGAAAAGAGGGGGTCGGGGGAGTGAGATAAATGAAGGATCGGTTACGTGTGGGCATTAACAAACTACTTCTTATTTGTCTTGGCTGCAAGCCCTGCACTACATGGAATCCTGAGGCCCACCCTTGCCCAACATCCCCATTTTAACCCCTACTTGAACCATCTCCCTCTGTAAACCCCTTTTTTATTTATCACACCAAAACCCCATCTATCACCCTTGTGACTCATCACCACACTCTTTTAATTTCTATTCGGACAATCCCACTGACCCACTTTACCTTTCTTTCCACCCCAAATCTTTCCCTTATTACCCATATCCACTCTCTAACCCCACCACCCTCTATGCACAAATCATATACATGTCTTATCCTCTCACTTTGATCCTTTTTAGCCCCTCTCCACTTATTCCATCCACCGGAGGCATTGCCTGAGCTTAGGTTCCTAGTGTCAACCAAAGGTGGTATGTCATCTTGATATCCTCGTTACTTAACCCATTTGAGATTATCATTTTGTTTTGACCTCGGCTATGTTGTTTTGACTGTGCTAGCCTGACCTGACCTTGGATTGGTGACTGTGCGTTGCCTTACTGCTTTTCGTTTCTAGTGCTTAACACCGGTGTCTCTGGCTGCTCGGTAATGACTGTATTATGGTTCGGGGAACTGTTCTGGAGTGGACCTCGGTGACTACCCTAATGCCTAAGCCTATCCTCACTTTCAGAGGCTCTAGTGAAGAGCAGGAATTCACTTAGTCATGCCCCTTCCAGCGTAAGTCAGCCAATGGTGCAGTGGATCCATCAACAACCATTGTCACACACACCCTCGCTGGTTTTTCATTTACCCCAACCAGCCTTTGACTCTTCTGAACTCCAATACCTTTTCTTTATCTTATTAACCTTACTCATTTAAACTCTTCTTTCCCACCTTATCTCTGCTGCCCCCTATTGGGGGCTTTGACCTGTCTTTGACTGCAGCAAATGGTAATAGTGGCACACCTTATTCTGGACAAATTCTGGTCTACCAGAAACATTTTAGAATCTAAAACCTGAAATATACCCATTGATAAAGTTAGCTCTGTTATGTATGCTAGTAGTCTGCTGGAAAAGAAAACAAAAAACAATTATTTTACATGAGCTCTTCTTGGTTTCAAGATTTATGAGCCATATTTGTAAAGCACATACATTAAAAAGAAAATGAAAAATCGCCTAAACTTAAAAAAGGTGGAAAAATTGTAATTATTACCTGCCCTACTGATTTCTTAAAAGGCACTGAACATTAAGCCTAACAATGAAGTGAACTCTCATGCCAAGCATCGAGAGCGATAAGCCTAACCACTTCACCACCACTGGCTATAACACTACATGCTGCTCTTATTGGGGGCATAGACCAGTTTTGTGCTTATTGAGATTACAACTCGAAACACAAAAAGTCACCGAACATAAAGCAAATTGAAGACTCAAACCCACAACCAAAGCATTGGGAGGCCAAAGACATAACCAGGTGCCGTCCATAGGCTACTTTTCTGCATGGTTTGGTACATATTGAGGGTTTTGTGTACATCTTTTTTGTATAAAGATCCAGAGTAAGAACTCCCCATTGCAGAAGCACGTGATAATGATGTCACACCTGTGCTCATTGGCTATGCTGGTCTCCAAACAATTTAAAATTCTAACCTGGAATATACCTGTTACTAATTTAGCTTGGTTTACATACCTAGTTGTCTGCTTCAAAAAACAAACAACAATATTTTTACATGAGATCTATTCCTTTAAGCTTACTAGCAATTTTTTACAGACAGGCATTAAGAGGATGGAAAAGTAAATAAAAAATGAGCTAAACTGAACAAAGATGAGTACACAAAAGTAAAAAACTGACTCGAATTACCGATTTGTTAAAACTCACCAAATTTTTGATTGCAAAGGAAACATAACCCAGACCCCAGCCACTAACCAGTAAGCCGCCTATGGGCTAAGATGGTGAGTGTTGGTCGTACTGGGGGTTTTGAACTGTTCTCTGTGTATCAATAGCACAACACAGAAACTCCATTGCGGGACATGATAATGGTGACACACCTTGTTCATTACAAATGCTGATCCAAAACAATGTAAATGGTAAACCCTGGAATATACCTGTTAGTTGTTACTTCAGCTTTGTTTGTACCTAGTTGAATGGCTTAAAAACATACAACACTATTTTATAACGATCTACTTGTTGTAAAGTTTAAACTAGCAAAATCTATAAGGCAACATGCATAAAGAGGTGTAATAGAAAAACAAAATTAAGACTAAACTAAACATTACAATGGAAAAAAAGTAACATCTCGGCACATTACTATTTTGTTTAAAATTCACAAATTACTGAGCACCGAGAGTGACTTTCAACCCAACCCCCAGCATTGGGAGGTAAACAGCCCCAACCATTACACCACAAGGTGATTTAAGAGTCTGTGATGTGCTCGTGATGTGCTCATATTGGGGGTTTTGACCTTTTTACTAGCAAATTGTAAATAACATGCATTAAATAGGATGGATTAGAAATAAAATAAGTTTAAACCGAATTAAAAACGAAAAAAAGAAGTAAAAACTGTCTCAATGGACTAATTGTTAAATTTCAGAAAGGAGCAAGTATAGATAGGGAATTGAATCCACAATGCCCAGCAGTTGGGAGGTAAAAATCCCTTAAACCACTGAGCTGCAATAGGAGAGACGGTATAAGGCGGACGAAAAGAAGAGTTAATGAGTATGGTGAAATTGGATTAAGGTCGAAAGTAAAAAGTAATTGGAGGCAGTGAGAAGTGAAAGGATGAGTTGGGCTAAAAGGATAAAGAGAGATGGGTGTGTAGGTGAAAGGAGAATTAAAAGAAGGTTTTCTGGGGGAGAAGAGGTAAAAGAAAGAAAATCAGAAACGGAAACGAAAAAGAGTAAGGTGGCGGGAGAGGTAAGGGTGGAATGGGGTAAATTGGGGTTGCTTAGCAGTTAAAGGTAAGGGACAGTATGGGGTAGAGTAAGGTGCAAAAAGGGGAAAGTAAAGTTAAAAATGGGACTACTAGAAGGAGGAAATAAGTGCTAAGAGAATGAGGAAAGTGGGGTGGATCTCTCTCTTTCCCCTTTACAAAAAAACGACAAATCATCGTTGACACAAAAAAACACCCATCCCTCCTTACATAGATAAATCAACAATATCTTCACTAAATTAAAATTAACATAAAAACTAAAAATTGAAAACACTTGTGCAATCCGTTGTTGTTGTTGAGAGAGATCCTCCCCACTTTTCTCATTCTTGCCCTAGCACTTATTTCCTCCTTTAGTCCACATTTTTAACTTTACTTTCCCCTTGCACCTTATCTTACCCATCTGGCCTTACCTTTTAACTGCTAAGCAACCCCAAGTGTACCCATTCCACCCTAACTCTCCCCCACCCTTACTCTTTTAGTTTCCGTACTGATTTACTTTCTTTTTACCTCTTCTCCCCAGAAAATCCTTCTTGAATTCTCCTTTCCAACCTACACACCATCTCTCTTTTATCCTTTAGCCAAACTCACCCTTTCACTCTCCTGGCCTCCAATTACTTTTTACTTTCGAACTTAATCCCTGTCTCCATACTCATTTAACTCTTCTTTCGTCCGCCTTATAACACTCTCTACCCCTTTGGCAGCTCAGTGGTTAGGGATGTTACCTCCCAATGCTGGGCGTGTGGCGAAATTCAAATCCTATCTATACTATCACCCTTTCTGTATTTAACAAATTTAGTCATTGAGACAGTTTTACTTCTTTTTTCGTTTTAATTCGGTTCTAACTTATTTTATTTCTATTCCATCTATTTAATGACATGTGTTTTACAAAATTTGCTAGTAAAAAGGTCAAAAACCCCAATATGAGCACATCACGAGCACATCACAGACTCCTTCCCTTCAATCATTGTGGTTGTAATGGTTGGGCTGTTACTCCCAATGCTTGGGGGTGTGGGTTGAAGTCCTCTCGGTTGCTCAGTAATTTGGTGATTTTTAACAAAATAGTAATTGGAGCCAGATGTTACTTTTTTTTCCCATTGCTTTGTTTAGTTAGCTTAATTTTTGTTTTCTTTACCACATCTTTAATGATGTGCGTGCCTTATAGATTTGCTAGTTAAAAAATAAAAAAAAACCTTTTTTTTAACACAACAAATAGATCGGTATAAAATAGTTTTGTATGTTTTTAAGCATTCCAAAACTAGGTACGAAACAAAGCTGAAGTTACTAAGGTATTTTCCAGGGTTACCATTTTACATTGTTTTGGAGATCAGCAATTGTAATGAAAAGGTGTGTCACCATTATTCATGTCCGGCAATGGGAGTTCTGTGTTGTGATATTGATACACAGAGATACAGTTGCAAAACCCCCCAGTACGACCACACTCACCATCTTAGCCATGGCGGGCTTATGGTTCGTGCTTGGGGTCTGGGTTTAAGTTTCCTTTGCAATCAAAATTTGTGAGTTTAACAAATTGGTAATCGAGTCAGTTTTTACTTTTGTGTCCATCTTTTGATTCAGTTTTAGCTCATTTTTGTTACTTTTCCATCCCCTTTAATGCATGTGCTGTAAAAAATTGTAGTAAGACTTAAAAGGAGGATCCATGATAAAATATTGTTGTTTGTTTTTTTGAAGCAGACACTAGGTATGAAACCAAGCACTAAAATTAGTAACAGGTATATTCCATTGTTAAGCAATTTTAAATGGTTTGAGACCAGCATATGCAATGAGCAAGGTGTGACAATCATTAGCACGTGCTGCAATGGGGAGTCTACTCTGTGATCTTTATACAAAAAAGTGTAGCACAAAACCCTCAATATGACAACTTGCAGAAAAGTAGCCTATGTCGGCCACAGTGGTTATGTCTTTGGCCTCCAATGCTTTGGTTGTGGGTTTGAGTCTTCAATTTGCTTATGTTCGGTGACTTTTTGTGTTCGAGTTGTAATCCTCATTAAGCACAAAATGGTCTATGACCCCAATAAGAGCAGCATGTAGTGTTATAGCCAGTGGTGGTGATAGTGGTTAGGCTTTTCGCTCTTCGTGCTTGGCATGAGAGTTACTTCATTGTTAGGCTTAATGTTCAGTGCCTTTTAAGAAATCAGTAGGGCAGGTAATAATTACAATTTTTTCCACCTTTTTTAAGTTTAGCGATTTTTTATTTTCTTTTTATGTATGTGCTTACTTGACAAATTGCTCATAAATCTTGAACCAAGAAGAGATCCATGTAAAATATTGGTTTTTGTTTTCTTTTCCAGCAGAATACTCAGCTTACAAAACCAGAAAAACCAAACAAAAAGCTAACTTATCAATGGGTATATTTCAGGTTTGATTCTAAAATGTTCTGGAGACAGAATTTGTCATGAATAAGGTGTGCCACCTATTTACCATTTGCTGCAGGTCAAGAGGACAGGTCCAAAGCCCCCAATAGGGGGCAGAGAGATAAGGTGGGGGAGAAGAGTTAAAATGAGTAAGGTTAATACGAGAGAAAGAAAAGGTATTTTGGAGTTCAGAAGAGTCAAGGCTGGGTTGGGGTTAAATGAAAAAACCAGCGAGGGTGTGTGTTGACAATGGGGGTGAGGATCCATGCACCATTGGCTGGGACTTACGCTGGAGGGGCATGACTAAGTGACTACCTGCTCTTTCACTAGAGCCTCTGAAAGTGAGGGTTAGGCTAGGCAATTAGGGTAGTCACCTGGTGCCACTCCAGAACAGTTCCCGAACCAGTAACAGCAGACCCGAGCAGCCAGAGAGGGACACCGGTGTGAAGCACTGAACGAAAAGCAGAGCACAGTCTCAGCCAATCCAAGGTCAGGTCACGGCAGCACAGGTTCAAACCAACATACCGAGGTCAATCAAAATGATATCTCAAGATGGGTTAGTAAAGGAGTCAAGATACATACCCCTTTGGTGGAACACTAGAACCTAGCTCAGGCATTGCTTCGTGGAGGAATAAGTGGAGAGGGGCTAAAGGATCAAAAGTGAAGGATAAGACCAGGGAGATGATTGGCCTTAGGAGGTGTGGTGAGGGATTAGAGACGTGATATGGGTAATCAGGGAAAGATTGGGGTGGAAGAAAGGTAAAGTGGGTCAGGGGATGTCCGATGAAATTAAAAGGCAGTGTGGTGATGATTCACAAGGGTGATAGATGGGGTTGTGTGATAAATAAAGTTACAGAGGGAGATGGTTCAAGTAGGGGTTAATAATGGGGATGTTGGGCAGAGGGTGGGCTCTGGATTCCAGTGTAGGCAGGACTTGCAGCAAGACAAATAAGAAGTAGTTGTTAATGCCACACTATCTTCATTTATCTCACTCCGCCACCCTCTTTTCTCATCTGCTTAGCACTTATTTCCTCCTTTAGTCCATTTTTAACTTTACTTTCCCCTTTGCACCTTACTCTACCCCTCTGTCCCTTACCTTTAACTGCTAAGCAACCCCAATTACCCATTCCACCCTTAACCTCTCCCCACCTTACTCTTTTCGTTTCCGTTACTATTTTCTTTCTTTTTACCTCTTCTCCCCAGAAATCCTTCTTTAATTCTCCTTTCCACCTACACACCATCTCTCTTTTATCCTTTAGCCCAACTCACCCTTTCACTCTCTGCCTCCAATTACTTTTTACTTTGACCTTAATCCATTTCACCATTACTCATTTAACTCTTCTTTCGTCCGCCTTATACCTCTCCCCTATTGGCAGCTCAGTGGTTAGGGATGTTACCTCCCAATGCTGGGCTTGTGGATTCAATTCCTATCTATACTTGCTCCTTTCTGAATTTTAACAAATTAGTCATTGAGACAGTTTTTACTTCTTTTTCGTTTTTAATTCGGTTTAACTTATTTTATTTCTATTCCATCTATTTAATGCATGTGTTTTACAAATTTGCTAGTAAAAAGGTCAAAACCCCCAATATGAGCACATCACGAGCACATCACAGACTCTTAAGCACTTGTGGTGTAATGGTTGGGGCTGTTACCTCCCAATGCTGGGGGTGTGGGTTGAAGTCCTCTCGGTGCTCAGTAATTTGTGAATTTTAACAAAATAGTAATTGAGCCAGATGTTACTTTTTTTTTCCATTGTATGTTTAGTTTAGCTTAATTTTTGTTTTCTATTACACCTCTTTAATGCATGTGCCTTATAGATTTGCTAGTTAAACTTTTACAACAAATAGATCGGTATAAAATAGTGTTGTTTGTTTTTAAGCATTCAACTAGGTACGAAACAAAGCTGAAGTACTAACAGGTATATTCCAGGGTTACCATTTTACATTGTTTTGGAGATCAGCATTTGTAATGAACAAGGTGTGTCACCATTATCATGTCCCGCAATGGGGAGTTCTGGTTTGTGATTATTAGAAACACAGACGATAGCAGTTCAAAAACCCCCAGTAGACCAACATCACATCTTAGCCATGGCGGCTTATGGTTAGTGCTGGGGTTTGGTTATCAGTATTCCTTTTGCATCACAATTTGGGTGAGTTTTATAAAGTGGTAATTGGGTCAGTTTTGTACTTTGTTTCATTTTTGTTCAGTTTAGCTCATTTTTATTTACTTTTCCATCCCTTTATTACATGTGCTGTAAAAATTGCTGTAAGACTTAAAGTAAGCGATCCATGTAAAATATTCTTTGTTTGTTTTTGAAGCCAGATAAATAGTATGAAACCAAGCTAAATTAGTAACCGGTAAATTCATTGTTGTAGAATATTTAAATTCGTTTGGAGACAGCATAGGCAATGAGCAAGGTGGGGGGGGTGTGACATCATTATACGAGCGCAATGGGTGTTTATCTGATGATCCTTTATACATAATAGATGTAGCACAACACCTTCAATATGATTCAACATGCCAGTAAGTAGACTATGTCAGGAACAGTGGTTATGTCTTTTGGACACTCCAAATGCTTTGGTTTGGGGTTTGAGTCTTCAATTTGCTTTAATGTTCGGTGATACTATTTTGTGTTCTTTCGAGTTCGTGATTCAGATAGACAGATGGGTCTATTGCCCAATAGAGCAGCATGTTGTGTTTTAGCTTCGTGCGTGGTGGTGAAGTGGTGGGTTACCGCTCTCGATGTTGGCATGGAGGAGTTCGACATTTCATTGTTAGGCTTAATGTTCAGTGCCTTTTAGAAATCAGTAGGGACAAGTAACTGATTATATTTGTCCTACCTTTTTTAAGTTTATCGATTTTTCATTTTACTTTTTAATGGTATGTGCTTTACAAATTGGCTTATAAATTTGACCATAAGAGATCCTCATGTAAATTTGTTTTGTTTTTTTTTCCCAGCAGACTACTAGTACAAAAAGAGCTAATTATCAATGGGTATCATTTCAGGTTTTTTAGCATTCTAAAATGTTTGGCGCACCTGAATTTGCATGAAAAAGGCTGTGCATAATCCATTGTGAGGGTCATAGACGGTCACAGCCACAAATAGGGGGACAGAGAATTAAGGGGGGGGAAAGAAGAGATACATGAGCTAAACGGGTTAATGAGAGAAAGAAAGAGTATTGGAGATCAGAAGCGCAAAAGGCCTGGGTTGGGGTAAAATGAAAAAACCAGGGACGGGGGGTGTGTTTTTTGTGACACAATGGTGGGTGAGGATCCACTGCAATTGGCTGGGCTTAGTGGAGGGCGTGACTAAGTGGACTACTGCTCTTCACTAGAGCCTCTGAAAGTGAGGATAGCCGAGGCATTAGGAGTAGTCACCAGGTGCACTCAGAAACAGTTCCCGAACCAGTAACAGAGAACAGACGCTTGGCGAGACACCAGGTTCTGTGAAGACTGAGTGAAAAGCAGAGGCACAGCCAGCCAATCCAAGGTAGTGCAGGCCGCAAGGTTCAAACACATTAGCCGAGGGTCAATCTAAATGACTATTCAAAGAAGGGGTTCGTAAGGAGATCCAAGCTACCTACCAACTTTGGTGGGACACTCAGATAAGTCAGGAAGGCCATCGGTCGGAGGAATAAGAGGAGAGGGGCTCTAAAGGATCAAAGTGAAGGATAAGACATGGATATGATTGTGCATAGGAGGGTGGTGAGGGTTAGAGAGTGGTATGGGTCATAGGGAAAAATTGGGTGGAGGGAAAGGTTAAAGTGGGTCAGTGGGTGGCGATAGAAATTCAAAGGAGTGTGGTGATGAGTCACGAAGGGTGATAGATGGGGGTTGGTGGTGATAAATAAAGTTTACAGCGGAATTGGTGAAGTCGGGGATAAAAGGGGGAATGTTGGAGAGGGTGGGTCAGGTTTCCAGTGTAGGCAGGGCTTGCAGCCAAGACAACATACGGAAGTAGTTGTTAATGCACTATCCTTTCATTTATATCACTCACCCCTTTTTTCCATTCTGCATAGACTTATTTCTACACTTAGTCCATTTTAACCTTATTTCCCTTTGCACCTTACTCTATCCTCTTCTGTTTCCTTTAATGTAAGAACACCAATTACCCATTTCACCTTAAAAAAAAAACCCCTCTCCACCTTATCTTTTTGTTTCCGTTACTGCTTTTTTCCTTTTTACCATTTTTCCCCAGAAATATCTTCTTTAATTTTTTCCACTACACTATTCTTTTTATTTTAGCAACTCACCCTTTCACTCTCTGCCTCAATTACATTTTAATTTCGACCATTATCCCCCTTTCACCATCCTATTTAAGGTCTTCTTTCGTCCGCCTGTATACTCTTCCTTTTGGAGTCAGAGTGGTTGGGATGTACCCTCCAATGATGGTAGTGGAATCAATTCCTATCCTTATACTTGCCTTCTTTGAATTTTAAACAAATTAGTTCATTGAGAAAGTTTTTATTCTTTTTCGTTTTTTACTACGGATTTTACAAAATTTTATTTTATTCCATCTATTTAATGATGTGTTTTCCAAAATTTTAGTAAAAAGGTTCCCAAAAACCCCAATACGGCAACGCGAGAATCATAGATTACCTCCACTTTTGTGGTGTAATGGTTGTGGTGTAACCTCAATGTAGGGGAGTGGGATAACGTCCACTCGGTGTCCAGTACATTTTGCATTTTAACAAAATAGTATTGAGCCCATAGATGTACTTTTTTTTATTGTATGGTTCGATTTAGCTTAATTTTGTTTTACTATTACACACTTTACTTACATGTGCTTATAGCTTTGTCTAGTTAAACTTTTAAAACAAATAGTTCGGTATAAAATAGGGTGTTCTGTTTTTAAGCATTCAATAGGTACGAAAACACAGCTGAAAGTACAACAGGTATATTCCGGTTTACCATTTTATGAATGTTTTGGAGCTCAGCATTTGTAATGAACAGTTGATGTGTCACAATTATCATGTCACCAACAATGGGAGTTCTGTGTTGTGATATTGATACACAGAGATACAGTTCAAACCCCCCAGTAGTACACAAACACTCACCATCTCCCTAGCGCTATGGCGGCTTAATGGTTTAGTGCTGGGTCTGGGTTTAAGTTTCCTTTGGGCAATCAAAAATTGTCGTGTTTTTTAACAATGGTAATCTGGTCAGTTTTTACTTTTGTTTCCCATCTTATGTTCAGTTTAGCTCATTTTTATTTTACTAGTCCATTCTTAATAATGTGCTGTAAAAAATTGTAGTAAGACTTAAAGAAGAGATCCATGTAAAATATTTTTTGTTTGTTTGTGAATGCAGACAATAGGTATGAAACCAAGCTAAATAGTAACTGGTATATTCCATTGGTTAGAACTTTTTAAAATTGTTATGGAGACCAGATGAGAATGAGAAGGTGTGACTTATTTATACGTGCTGCAATGGGGAGTTCTCACTCTGTGATCTTTATACAAAAAATATGTAGAACAAAACCCTCAATATGACCTAACATGCAGAAATAGTTAGCCTATTGTCGGCCACAAGTGGTTATCGTCCTTGGCCTCACAATGCTTTGGTTGTGGTTGCGTCTTTCAATTTGCTTTATGTTCGGTGATTTTGTGTTTCGTGTTGTGATCTCAATAAGCACTAAAGGGTCTATGCCCCAATAAGTGCGCTATGTAGCATTATAGCCAGTGGTGGTGAAAGTGGTTCGGCTTATCGCTCTCGATGTTGCATGAGAGTTCACTTTCATTGTTAGGCTAAATGTTCAGTCCGGTTGCATTTTAAGAACTATCGTTAGGGAGGTAATAATTACTAATTTTTCCATCTTTTTTAAGTTTAGCGATTTTTCATTTTCTGTTTAATGTTTTGTGCTTTTACAAATTGGTCAAAATCTTGAACCAAGAAGAGATCCATGTAATAGTGTTTCTGTTTTTCTTTTCCAGAGACATAGCTACAAAACAGAGTAACTTATCAATGGGTATTTTCTCGGTTTAGGAATTCTAAATTGTTCTGGAGACCCGAATTGTGTCTGAAAAAGGTGTGCCTATTACCTTCTGGTGCAGTGTCAAGAGAAGGTCAAAGCCAATATAGGGGGAGAGAGATAAGATGGGGGAAGAAGAGTTAAATGAGAAGGGTTAATTTGACGAGAAGAAAGGTATTTGGAGTATCAGAAGAGTCAAAGGATGGGTTGGTGGCTAACTTGAAAAAACCAGGGCGGGTAGTGTGTGACCATGGTGGGTGAGGATCCACTGCACAATTGGCTTTGGACTACGCTGGAGGGGCTTGACTAGTGACTACTGCTCTTACTAGAGCTCTGAAAGTGAGGTTAGGTTAGGATTAGGGTAGTCCTCAGGTGCTGTTGTGTAATTGTAACTGTTATATAAGTTGATAATTAAGGCTCCATTTTGTACATTATCAGCCGCGCTCATTTTAGATAAAGCTGTGATTCACTAAATTCTTTTTGACAGCTGCACTTCAGGTATAAAAACATCGGTAATTTAGCTAGGAACATTAGTATTGACTTTTGAAGGATGTATTTGTATAATCACTGATTGAGGGTCGAATGACTAAAAGATGTTCTTTTCACAATACTGTTTAGGTGAATGTTATTTGGATTAGATTAATCCATGTTATAAGCTGTCTGCTTATTGTAAATGAACTGTAAATAGTATGCAAGGCTCACTTATGAATCCTATATGAGTTGGATCATAATGAGCTGTATTCATGATTGGATTGTTTATGTACCCTACCTATTTTTATGAACACGCCCTGAAGCATATAAAAGACTGTGATTTAATAAAATTATTCGATCAAACCTTGATTGAAACCAACGCGTTTGTCATTGATCGTGGAAAGACTGAGAGGCCAAAGCTGGGGAAAGGATTCCATAAACATTTGGTGTTTCGCCCAGGTTCAAGATACCATCTGACAGAGGACAAAGGCAAAATTGGAGAAGCAGGGGTTGGACGTGAGAGAACCGTTATTCTGGCAAATGTGGTGAGTTTATACCTTTAAAAATATCGGCTTTCTAGCAAGCTTATTTGGCTCCTGTTTTCAAGTCAAGGTAATTTGTTGATCGTGATAGTTGTTAATTAAATAATTATTAGTATACTGCCTTCAACTCTTATGTATCGTTAAGTATTAACGTTATAGGGTTATAGAGTTATTAGAGTTATTAGAGTGTATTAGTAATATAGTGGGTTTTTGCTTGTTGTATTTAATAGTATTGATTTTTCTAGGATTGGTGTTTGTTTAGTAGAATGCCAAATTGGACATGTGTTCATCTCTCTCCTGTTTTTGTTAGGTGACCACCTGCCATGTTGTGGTGAGAATATTATTGGCTTTAATAATTGTCTTGTTTTTTATGCATTTCTTGTGGTCCATATATTGATTGGTATACTCATTTTAGTAGATATATATATTGTTACTGATTCATGAATATATTTAGCTGTAAGAATACACTGTTATCTCAACACGCAACGTATAATGTATACTAGATAAGAATTTAAGTTAGTAGAATAGTTATTTTATTTTATTTTGATCTGTTATGGTGTATTATTGAGACAAAACGTTTACACAATTTCAATGAGTTGTCAAATTTAAGCGATAGTGAAAAGATTCACTGAAACGCACAGGGTGCTTGGTGGTGAAGACAGAGGGAACATTTGTATTCAAATAACACTGGTTGATCTGACGAGATCCATATTTTTATCCCCAGGTAAAAAGAGGCTTTGAAAAACAGTGATAATGGGGTAACATAGCAGAAAAGAAGAGTTTTTCCTGCAAGATCCAAAAGGAGAAGGGGAAAATCAATATGTTTTGTTACAAGTCAAAGGCCCCATGACTCATATGTTAAAATCACTATGGAGTAAATGTACACATTATTGGAAAAAAAATTGGAAGTGTGTATGCATGAACTGCTGATGAAGTGGGACATGGAACTTAGAGTTATTATATGATATAACTTCTTGTTGTAAGAATAAAAAGGAAGAAAGAGAGATGTTTAAATTGGATACAGTGGACGGCCAGAGCAAAAGTAAGTTTCAGAAAAGACCTTAGATACATAGTTTAACACCAACAGTCCTGCAAAACAATTCACGCCATAGCAAATTAAAGATAGAACACAAAGTTACTGAGCATGAACTGGACGAAGATGATGACACCTACACTTGGTCTAGTGATAGTATACGCCAGGTAGCAGATCAAAAGAAGATCTTATGGAGATTTCAGAGGGACACAGCATCACTGGACAAGACCAGCTCTTCAAAGATGGAGATTACTACAGGAACCAAAAACATCTGAGTAGTTGAAACATCGTCTAGCTATATTACATCTCGGCTATACGCTTCATCAATCTGTATTTCTAGTTGCTTCACTCTGGAATCTCTAGGAGTGACAAAAGAGGAGGTCATGGGTACATTAAAGGAAAAAACACTACATTAGAAGATAATTACTCACTCATGGGCACATTCACCCGCTGACCACATAAAAGTTTACATATAATTTGCTATTACATCCACCACGCCATATGAATATACATGGTCTCAAGTCTTTAATGGGAACGGGATACACTAAATTGACACCTCAAACTATCTTATTCGACAGTGGCAGGACCGTTAGTGGGGATTTCAAAAGGTGGGAACAATAACAGTTGAATCCTCAACAGTACAATCAAGGGCAAAAGGAGAGGAAAGGACATGAGAAAAGTTATACGCCAAGTGATTTGTTAGGTAGCAAGCAAGTAGGGGATTGTAAAACGAATCCAAACGAAGCTTGGGAATTAATTCCATAGATGTTTTGTTGACTCTTAATGATAAGGAACGGTGTTATGCTATTGATGCATGATATTTACACCTGCAGAAAATAAGAACCTTCTTAAAAACACTGCTTATGGTGGAGCACACCAATCTTCATGAAGAACCCTCAGATCGCCTGGAATATTATTATGAAAATTACTTGATGAGTTTAGAGAGAGGCAGGATGGGAAAGCCATTAATGTTACTTCACGCACGAGGCCAAGGAATTGTTAGGGAATAACACAGGTTTAGGAAAATGTTGTTAATAGAAAAAACATGAGTGATAGTGATTTAAATGAAATAGTTGCTCTGAGACCTATACTTACTCAAACATTTGTAACAGGGATTGCTTAAACAATCTAAAGCCAGGTTAACATTCAAATTCCTCAATTGGAAGTCACTAGCATGGGGAGATATTTCAGCGAATCCTTTATGACCATGAAGTTAACTTAGACAAGGAAACTAAAAAAAGAGGAGAATCTTATGCAGTTAAAAATTAATGAAAAGGAAGATCGATTGAAAAAAAACCGAGAAAGGAGATATGTATATCCAGAGGTAGGGTAAGATTGATTATCTTCTTTTGCCACCCAGGCACATCCTACTCTATTCCTTAAGGTCTCCAGAGGACTCACGTGTTTCAATTGTTCAGAAGTTGGCCTTTTGCCAGAGTCTGCCAGCAGCCTAAGAAGGACGCAAGCCAGACCATACAGAGGGAATTCAGACTAGACTTGGAAGCTGAAAACCCCAGAACAGTGGTATTTGACGCAATTTCTTACTTTCACACCATAACTTATGCTTTTTTCACAGGAGCTTATAGTATAGTTGAGGTGGCTGGAGAAACAGTCCCTTTTGATCGACACGGCGCTGGATTTCTCTAATTAACCAATGATTTCTTCCAGTACCAGAACAAGAGTATCGGCAGTAGGTGTACGTGGTAATCTAACAATTCCACAATATCAATAAAAGCATTCAGTACAATGGCCCATCCATCCAGAACATTTCTTTCATCATGTGCTGACGGCCTCAGTTTATGGGAAAGGGTACTTCTCTTAAGCTTTGGATGTACAATCTTTTGTACACCTGATGGATTCACATGCAAGTTCCATTGAGAATAAGAGGAGCGGATACATGCTGTGTGTGACATGGTTAAAGACAGCAGCAATGGAAGGAGCATAGAGACAGAAATTCTGTCTGCTAAGAAACTTTGAAATCTGTGATATGATTCTACAGAAGTAGGGCAAATAGCAATCATTACACCTGTAATGTTTGAGTTGAAACCCAATGTCAGTTTGCCACTCAAAATCTCGTACCCATTTAATGCAGAAGCATGAAATTAGGAATAGCGCAAATTGAATCCCTGTTTAAACAGGATGGTTATTAATAGGACCAATAGACATGTAAGTCAGACACAATCAAAGAAGAGTCGGAGGAAGCAACAAATGGAGGGACTCGTGCAAGATATAAGGGTATCAATGAAGTGTTGTACCTTTGCATTGCTGTTGTTCCGGTCTCGGTAAACAATTTAATGAGGTACCATGGACAGTAACATTTTTCAGTGTGGATTTATGTTCAGCCATTTTTCTCCATCCAATAACCAAGATCTACATATTGTTGCAGTTCATAAGAGGTTACAGTTCATTGTGTCGTGTCCCCGAAGGGTTCTTAACTTCAATTCCATTTCAGTCAGGCACTACACCTCGAATTTGGGGGGTGACTCCTACCATGTCAATCACAGTTATTCCAGTACATTGATGATTTATTACTTTGTTCAATAAAAAAAGAAACAGCTAGTGGACACACAAGCGCTGTTGATTTCTTGCAGACAACGGAACACAAAAGTTTCAAACAAACGTCCAACTTTGTAGGGAAAAACGTGATTACATTGGGACCTGCCTTACCACAGGCACAGACACCTTACTAACAGCAGAGTAGCGGCTATACAAAAATTGGAATTCCCTGAAATAAAAAGCGACTGAGACAGCTTTGTGGGGATATGGTAGGATACTGTAGGCAAATGGTTTCCTGTACTCTTGTATGCCGACTCCACTTTATGACCTAACAAAGATTCTGTGCTGAGCTTTTACATACACACTGACGAGACCAGGAGTGGGCTTTTGAGGAGCTCAAAAGAGTCTTTCTTTCGGCACTGCTCATTAGGGCTACTGACATTACAAAACTTTCCATTTGTACTCGCATGAATACAAGGAATGCCCAGGCCGTATTGAGTGTTTCATAATGAAGCTAATTTTTTTTTTTTAAGGAAACAAGGGGGGTTTAGGATATATAGTTGTCAGTTAGATCCAGTTGAAAGGAATGCATGATGCTTAGGGCCGTAGCGGCTGATGCAGTTTGTGTAGAGAAACCTGCGATTATTGGTATAGATGATATTTTGATGTCTGGGTCTCCCATTCTGCTGTATCGCACTCTGAAATTGTCAGCGTATAACAGGTTAATCAGGCTGTAGATTACAGATGGGAGTTAGGCTCCTTCAACCTAGTAACATTCGTCTACACTGAGTGCTCTAAATGTGAACTGGTAATTGTTGCCACATGGGGTTCAGAGAGAGGAGGGTTATTGAGGTAGAGAGGCCACGGTGCAGACGATAGTCTCTGAGGGAAGCGGAAGACCAATGATTGTTTGGCGCATACCTTCAAACTTTCAACCTTCTGCGCGCCCAGTTTTGAGGGAGGAAACCACTTGATAAACCAGATTAAATACGTATGTTAGTTGGCAGTTGTCATAGACCAAAAGAATCAGGTACATTAACTCTGGATATGTGTGGTAGATGATTTTTTATACTGTGTACGCTGAAACTTTAGATCCTTCATTCGGCCCCAGGAGTGAGTTATTAGCCCTTATCACGGCTTGTGAACTGTCAGAAGGCAAGACAGTAAAATTTACATGATTCACGGTACAACTTTGGGTGGTCTGATTTTGGTAACAATTGAAAATGAGAAATTTTGACTGCTTAAGGTTCTCAGTGGTTATGCAAAAGAATATTCTAAGTTGTTGGAAGCCATACACCTTCCAAAGAGATAGCAGTCATCAGTGTTCAAGTCAACTTACAGCCATGATAATTGCTGTGGGAAAACCAAGAGTGACATGGTGCGAAAAGAAGGCTAGCAAGTAAAATACCTCTGTGTATCTTGTATGTCGTAAGACATGAGGTTGTTTCATTACTCTGACTTTTTGAACTCTGAAAACTTTGCTAATCATTGTTATCCACAGGAAAGGAGACCGATGTGAAGGTATATAGGGGCACCAGGAATTCTGAGGGCTATGGAAGACAGTGAGGTAAACAGTGGCCCAAATCTCTGTGCGGCGTAGCGGTGGAAGCGGCGCACGGGTTAACCCACTGTGGGAAACAGGCCGATGCGGAAATTTGGTTTTCACATACTGGTGTGCACAGGGTTCACGGTTAAATAGCTAAAAGAAAGGCCTAGGCTGCCAGGTTGCCTCCAGCAGAACAGCTGGGGGACGCAGTGAGAAGCCCACCTTACACTCATCAACTAGGGCCTTTCCAGATCCTGCAGATAGATTTCATACAACTATCGAGGATAGGACGGTTATCGTATGTTTGGTTTGTGTTGATCAATTTTAAGTGGTGGAAGAAGGATACCCCCACTTCACATACGACAGGCTACCACAGTGCTGGAAGATTGCAAAGCAATTCGTATGCAGTTTGGTACTTCAAGGATCTTATACGTGATAGGGACCGATTCATGGTAATGTATTCCTGACCATTTTTGTACTATGATTGGTAATAAGAGCAATCCACCTCTCGTACCATCGGAAGCACATGTGAGGAGGACGAGAGACTAATGTACCTAAAAGAAGTTAGCCAATGTTGTAAGGAAAAATGGTATGAGGTGGCCTTGACTAGATTGCTTTATTTGTTTTTGGGATCAATGCGCAGCACCCAGAAAGGAGTGCTACAACTTTCACTTTATGAATTTCTTTGTTTGGAAAATTGTAATCATTACTCTACTAGAAGAAATCAACACTAGCATTTAACAAGTTTTAATGTGGATAGTGGTTGCTTAAAACGGCAAAAGCAACTTGTGAAAGGACTTACATCGTCAAGTAGTGGACACGCAGTGTACCTACTTTTGCTTGTCACTGCATCAAACCAGGAGACTGTGTTATGTTCGTATAGTTCTTACGTTCCTGGTTCTCTTAAAGAAAGGTGGGATGGTCATACCAGGTTCTGATGGACAAACCTTCAAGTGTGAAAAGTACAAGGAGGAGGGAACTTGGATCACGCAACACACATGCAAACGTGTAAAGTCCATCACCAAAGACCCGAAGCCGACGGTCGGTTGCCAAGGGGAGTGAACCAGAAGATATCTGAGTTTTACGCTCCTCAAGTGGCTTTGCCATCAAGTCACACCTAAGTCGCAGCTGGGTTTCTTACGAGACGATACCCTTCTGAAGACCCTTCCAATGCAGCCGAAGAAAAGAAGACAAAGATGCCCTTTATTTAATAAACTACTTTGGCCCAGCCCAAGCAAGAAACTTTGGGTCATTGTGGGAGGGTGGTTGGTTGTTATTTTGTTATCGCCTTTTCACAGGAAGATTGGTCTGCAAGAGTGAAGGATTACTACGGATAAAGGCAGGAAGATGCTACAGTCGTGAGTGAGGACAATAATGAACTCAGGACGGCGAAAAGGCACACTCAATTATTTATAATTGCATTATTTCATTATTGTAGAACCTAATGGGTCGAGGTAGATGATAATTTGGTGTTATGATCAGCATGGGATATCTCAGTAAGGTTTAAATGAGACTAAATGAACACTTACAAGAGGAATGGGAAAATAAATTACTCAAAATGCAAAAACTTAGCCTAAACGTACAGGTTACACAGATGCTGGGTTTGCCCACACTTTCACCTGTATCTCACAATCAATGCTTACATTGCCACCCTGTCCTCCTATTGAAGAGTCTCATTTAGAAGGGAAAATGACAGATTTAACATTTTCAGATAACTTAGTCTTTTCGATTTTAATAACACAAAAATCATACCAATTGCAGGATGGTCTTCCCTCCAATGGTGGTTGCGAGCGGGATCTTCAATGATAAACCCTAAACTTTATCCATATGTCGGAATGGTTTAAACCTAGCTGAAAAAGTGCTACACACTACAAACACTTGGTTTAGGGTACTTTCCATAGGTTTAGACACATTAGAGATAGTGTTTGACGAACATCACATCCTTAGGAGTAGGCAAACTCGTAATGTCTCAGTATTTAAAGGATCACTTATAAACTCATGGATAAGGCCTCTCGTACATTAGTTGAATTAATAAACGGATCAGGAATTTGACTCTAGTCATGAGTTGCAAGGACCCAAATCAAAGGCCTTCTCCAAGTATTAACTGTTGTCTTCCCAGCAGTACAACCATTTTATATGTTGCTCAGAGATAGCATTAGGTTATCACAAATTTAGGGGAGGAACATAATAATACTCTCAGACACATGTTTTGTTATGTGGATTCATTGATACCAAATTTTCAATAGTGGAGTGGGCAATGTACTATCAGATTGACATGGCTACAATGGTTTCTCCGAGGAAATAGGACATCGATCAAATTCCAAGAATACAGATCACAAAAAGAATGGGGACCACAAAACCTTTGATAAGTTAATCAGTCTCTCTGCTTCATCCTTAGTTCACTATTTGAGGAGTATCTTGGGTATACTCATAATGAATACATCGAGCAGTTAGGAGAGCTTTTTGACAAACAATACAGATGAGATTTTTGATGCATTTCAAGTACTTACAACAACCAAGTTTCACGCAAAGGTGTTAAATCAAAATTCTTGGTGTTAGATTTTTCTCCCCCCCACACGGGCAGCAAGCCACGGTTGCATTTGCATTATTTTAGGCCCACGTGCTGTAAATTCGTAGACAACTAAAATTTTTCAGTCAGGGTAGAATACACGCAGCAAATACTTGAGCTAAAGAACAAGTTCCGAGCCAAAAAATGACCCTCGGGGCCCCCAGGAAAATTTTTTCCCTTTGGGTAAACCACCAATTGGTTTTCGTGTATTTGGTGGGTGGTTCAGCGGCCCCAGAAAAAATTTTCAACCCACATTTTTATAGTTTTGGTTTTTCATCTGGTTAAATTGATTTAAAGGGTGGGTTTGGGGTATCCCTTAAAAAGGTTTTTAAAGGACCAAAACGGGCCAAAAAGGGAAAAAAATTTTGAATGTTTTTAAAATCAATACGTTTCGAGGAACAACAAGAGACACCCCTTTTGAACAATTCAGGGGGGCTATAATTAAAAGGGAAAATGAATTTTTCTTTAATTTTTTAAAGAGAGAATGGGTTTTGGTAAATTGTTTAAATGCATATAAAGTTTGATAATTAAGGCCTCCCTTTTTTCATTACAGCCCCCCGCCATTTTAGATAAAGCTTGATTCACTAAAAACAAATTTTTTCAGCTGACACTTTTACATAAAAACATGGTTTTTGCTAGGAACATCAGCTAATTTTACTTTTTAAAAGGGAAAAAGTAATTTTTATAACCACAAGAATGGGAGGGGCAAATTTACCCCAAAAAGTTTTTTTTTCTCCAAAAAACTGGGATTCCTAGTGAAATTTTTTAAATTTCGGATTAATGATTATACCATGTTTTATATAGCTGGGCAGCATATTGTAATGAAAACCGGGTTAAAAAGTAAAGCAAGGGACACCTTATGAAAACCCTAAGGGGTTTGGGTCATAAATAAAACTTATCACTGAAAGGGTTTTTAAGTTTAAACCCCCTATTTTTAATGAACCTGCCTGAAACATTTAAAAAACCCCTGTGAATTATAATAAATTATTCCCCTCAAAACCCTTTATTTTTGGGTCCACGCTTTGGGCATTTGGGGTCGTGGGAAAACTGACAGGCCCCCAAAACCTGGGGAAAGATTCCATAACAAAACCACGGGATTTACTTATTCGGATTTTTTTTTGATCACGCGAAATTTAGGGTTTAAAAACGGTTTCATCATCTAATTTAAAAATCGGGGGGCCCGCAAATCACTTTTCAGAATAGAGCAGGGTGGGGAAAGTGTGGGGCGACCTCATGACTGGGGTGTAAAGGTTTCGATTTGGGGGAAAAAAACACATGACCTCGTTTTAAAATAAAACAAAAACCCCTTCCCTGTTTATGGGTCATTCCTCCCCGCCATGGCAGGGGGGAAAGTTCGCTTTCCCCGCCTTGTCCGAACCCGCTCAGCGAAACTATTCTATTTCCCTTTACAGAGAAAGCCTTCCCACTTTTAGCTGTGATCCAAAAAATTCAGTTAGATCAAGATTTGCAATTTTA